>JAVGVS010001113.1:0-34228 GCA_032718565.1 Distichodus sexfasciatus
GCACCCTGTCATATGCTTTCTCTAAATCTACAAAGACACAATGCAGCTCCCTCTGACCTTCTCTGTAATTCTCCATCAGCATCCTTAAAGCAAAAATAGCATCTGTAGTACTCTTTCTTGGCATGAAACCGTACTGCTGCTCACAAATGCTCACTTCTGACCTAAGCCTAGCTTCCACCACTCTTTCCCAAAGCTTCATTGTATGACTCATTAGCTTTATTCCTCTGTAGTTACCACAATCCTGTACGTCTCCCTTGTTCTTAAAAATCGGCACCAGAACACTTTTCCTCCATTCCTCAGGCATCTTCTCACTCGTCAAGATCTTTTTGAACAACCTAGTCAAAAACTCAACTGCCACTTCTCCTAGACACTTCCATACCTCCACAGGTATGTCATCAGGGCCAACTGCCTTCCCCCTCTTCATCCTCTTCAAAGCTTTCCTCACTTCATCCTTACTAATCTCAGCTACTTCCTGATCCACAACAGTCACCTCTTCTACTCTACATTCTCTCTCATTTTCCTCATTCATCAGCTCTTCAAAGTACTCTTTCCATCTTCCATTCACACAAGTGGCACCTGTCAGTACATTTCCATCCCTATTCTTAATCACCCTAACCTGCTGCACATCCTTCCCATCTCTATCTCTCTGCCTCGCCAACCTGCCATTCTCTCCCTCCTTACTGTCCAACCTAGCATACAGGTCATCATACGCCCTTTGTTTGGCCTTTGCCACCTCTACCTTCACCATACGCTGCATCTCCCTGTACTCCTGTCTACTCTCCTCAGTCCTCTCAGTGTCCCACTTCTTCTTCGCTAACTTCTTTCTCTGTATATGCTTCTGGACTTTTTCGTTCCACCACCAAGTCTCCTTATCTACTTTACTCCTTCCAGATGACACACCAAGTACCCTCCTACCCGTCTCCCTAATCACATTAGCTGTATCTGTCCAATCATCTGGGAGCACCTCCTGGCCACCAAGAGCCTGTCACTTCTTTTTTCAGCTTCCACCACCTGATCCTCTGCTTCACCTTTGTTCTCTTCATCTTCCTCACCATCAGTTTCATCCTACAGACCACCATCCTATGTTGTCTCACTACACTCACACCTACCACTACCTTGCAGTCACCAATCTCCTTCAAATTACAACATCTACATAAGATATAGTCCACCTGTGTGCTCCTCCCTCCACTCTTATAAGTCACCCAATGTTCCTGCCTCTTCTGGAAGAAAGTATTCACAATAGCCATTTCCATCCTTTTCGCAAAGTCTACCACCATCTGTCCCTCTTTGTTCCTATCATGGATACCAAACCTGCCCATCACTTCATCACCTCTGTTCCCTTCACCAACATGTCTGTTAAAGTCTGCACCAATTACCACTCTCTCAACTCTGGGTATACGCTGCATCAAATCATCTAGCTCACTCCAGAATTTCTGCTTCTCTTTTAGCTCACATCCTATCTGTGGGGCATAACCACTAACAACATTGATCATTACTCCTTCAACTTCAAGCTTCAGACTCATCAGCCTATCTGACACTCTGTTCACTTCCAGAATGTTCCTAACAAACTCCTCCTTCAGGATAACTCCTACTCCATTTCTCATTCCATCTCCACCATGGTAGAACAACTTAAACCCTTCTCCTAAGCTTCTAGCCTTGCTACCTTCCCACCTGGTCTGATGAACACACAGTATATCCACCTTTCTTCTCTGCATCATGTCCACCAGCTCTCTAGCTTTACCTGTCATAGTGCCAACATTCAAACTCCCTACTTTCAGCCCCACACTCTTGCCTTTCCTCTTCTCTCTCTGCCTTACCACTTCCTCCTCTCCTCCGTCGACCAACAGTAGCCCAATTTCCACCAGCACCCTGTAGGTCAACTGCACCGGTGGCGGTCATTGTTAACCCGGGCCTCAACCGATCCGGTATGAAATCCCTGTTTGTGATTCGTATGTTTGATTTGGCTTAGGTTTTATTTCGGATGCCCTTCCTGACACACCCCTCTGCATTCATCCGGACTTGGGACCGGCACAAGGAATCACTGGCTTGTGACCGCTTATGGTTGCATTTGTCATATATTAAATTATTCAATTATATTGATTATAATTCTTTGGGCATTGTATTTGTATTAGAGATCTTTTAATCATGACCACTGAGACACAAAATATAAAAAAACATGCTTAGTTTTTTGTCTGACATACAAAATAATGTGTAACATTGTTTGCTTGGAGCAATTCAGTAAAATGTAACTACACAGTAGCTCAGTCATCTCTCTTGCCACTATGAGGACCATACTGCCCGACTGTATCACAGTGAAGATTCAAGATTCAGTATATTTAAATGTTTAATTATTTATCCAATTTATCAATTTCTATTATATATATTCATTTTTCTGGACACATTAATACATACATATCACAACATATACCTTGTATTTATATCTAATCATGTGAATATTTACTTCTATTCTTATATTATCTACCACTATTGCTTGTGAGGCTTGCACGCAAGAATTTCACTCATGTACTGTGCCTATGCACCAGTAATGTGATGTAACAATAAAAAAAGTATTCTAGTATTCTATTTAGATTTTCAACTTTTAAATATAAGGTCTGACTTTTTTTATAGTACAAATATCAAACATGAGTAGATTTACACACATGCAATGGCAAGTTATAAGTTAAGCTAACCTACAGCAGCTTTCTGCTGCACGGATCAATCTCTAAAGGGCATTTTGGTCTTGAACACAGCTATTCCCATACCAGAACGTGATGTTCTGTGAGAGAATGCTCTCCACAGCGCCAGTGTAGAAGGTCTTTAGGTCAGGAGGGAAAACCCCAAACTTCCTCAACTGTCTAAGGTGATACAGACGCTGCTGTGTTGTCAGCAAACTTAACAAGTGTTGGAGTCGTGAGTGACTACAGAGTCTGAAGCATACTATTCTCTGATATACACTTGTACCTGCTCAACAGTCATAACACAAGAGGCAATTAGGTTACATGCAGTATTCAGCCTACAGTTTTCAATAAGAAAAATTCTCTAGACAGTCTATTAAGTCTCCTCTGACGCATAACAATGGAATTTGTAGACTGCAGTGCCCATATCTCCATGGAAATGACAAATTCTAATGTTACAAAACAATTTCTATTCTGCCCTATCATTGCAGTGTGAAATTAATTTTATAGTCAAGTGCGCTGAAAATGGTGCTTCTGTTGAACTGAAAAAAGAAAAGCAGCACAGGCCTACTCATTAGTGCAGCATTAGTAGACTGTTGGGTTATTAACACAATTTGTCAGTAAAACATACTTTCTTAAATTAATGACAGGAAACAAACTGTGACCATTTTATCTCTGCATCCTACTTTGTCAGTCTGGAAAATGGCCTCTCAAATAAAGACAAGAATTTAATATCATTAATAACCCAGCAGTTGAGTTCCAGTTGTCCAGGGGTTTGGTAATTGTAGTGTAGTCTCTTATTCTCCATTGTCACAGACTCTGACCCAGCTCGTAACCCAGCAGCTGGGTGGGATTAATCTACCCAACAATAGTTAATATAACCCAATGACATTGCCCAATACCTTCAACACAGCTTTTAGGTTGAGAAAATATCCCAACATTTTTTAGAATGTACAATCAGTGATACATACAAGCAATGTGCAAATATTGTAGCAGCAGTCAAGAGAAGAGAAATTACAATTGCAATCACCTGGCATTAAATATATGCCAGGTGTATATATAGTTTAAAGTGACAATATTGTACAGTCTGCAAAAATGAACAGAATTCCAGAGACAGTTTCAATGCAGCATGAATGAGATTGTCCATATAGCAGCATGTGTATCACCAAGACATTGATGTATAAAGTGCAGAGGTGCAGTAGAGTCAGTTCACAGTGTTCTTTTGTCATTTTTACATTTTACAGTTACATAAGAAATTCTGCAGCGCTATATTTCCATTCGTGTAGAAAATATATTCTTGCCAACTTAAATCTCTCGGCTGTATCCTCTCTCGTGGGCTCCTCCCATCCTCCAACGTGGAAGGCCATGCGTGACGTAGGGTTCTGGTCGGCCACTGTAATAGCGTTGTAAGCATGACAAATCTTGTCGCAAGTGTTTAGTAACAATCTCATGTATATAAAATGGCGTCTTACGTTTTCTGAAATGTGCATAGTTGGTTGCATATGCTCCAGCGAAGCTCTACGTACCAGTTTGCAAATATATGCAAATTTAAGCAATATCATTGGCTAAAGCCCTTGCCACATGGCCACATGGTAAAAAGTACCGCCTTAGGGTGGAATTTTTAATCATGTATAGAGGGGAAAAAATGCCATGTTGCGATGTGTTTTTCTCTCATTTTTTAGTGTGACGGCGTTCCATAGGTGTAGGGTTCTGGTCGGCCACTGTAATAGCGGTGTAAGCATGACAAATCATGTCACAAGCGTTTAGTAATCATCTCATGAATATAAAATGGCGTCTTACGTTTTCTGAAATGTGCGTAGTTGGTTGCGTATGCTCCAGCGAAGCTCTACGTACCAGTTTGCAAATATATGCAAATTTAAGCGATATCATTGGCTAAAGCCCTTGCCACATGGCAAAAAGTACCGCCTTTTTCGTGTTGTCTATTTATTTATTTACACCTACTGCTCTGGCGCTTAAGTGTACTGGAAAGACCTGAAAATGGCGAGAAGGGTCTGGCTGCAGGAGGGGCCTGAGAGCGTGCATCCTCTGTCAGGCCCCATCCACTCTCAAGCCCCTACATCATTTCCGTTAAAATGACAGACTCCGTCTTCCCAAACCCCAATACGTGATTTCCATCTCAAACCTGAACAATAGCGTTGTACATATGTGTGTAAATAAATATAGTGCTACTGTATGTGTAATTATATGTGAGACATCACACATTATTTGTGAGACATCAGACTATAGCTAATATGTACTTTTAATAATTATTTTTTGTGGCATATTTATGCCGTGAAATATTGCACTTTAATAATGTCAGCATTTAAATATTTGTACAGAAACTGTTGTCATAATCTAATAAAAATATTTTTGAATAAATTGTGCGTTATTGGTTATTATCAAAACATTTGTTTTATCCAAGATATATGCAAAATAATAACATTATTTTAATAACATTATCTACAGTCCAGTGTAGCAACTTAGATCTAGAGTCTAGTGTGCCTAAAAAGAGCCAATTTGAACGTTCTTACCATGTATTACACAATATATAGGATATATTAATACATACCTCAAAATTACGTAAATGTATGATGAAGAAGCCAGTCATTTTTAATTAAAAAAAACAAAACTATTTTTAATTACATTGTGAAGACAATAATATAATGTGAAGTTACAATAGTTGTACAATTTCCTAATTTAAATAAACATTTGCCAATAAATAAGGTTTTTTTTGCGTTGGTACTGGCCATAATACAGTATTTTTACTATGTTAAACATTCTTTTCTAAGGAGCCTATGAGAAATCATTTACATTTCTGCAAGAAAAACTACCATTCTATTTATATACAAACTATGTTGTTTTTAATAAAATCAGCAAAAGTTTATTTTTCAAACCTAACAATGTCAACAGAATACAGTATAAAACAATACTGAAATATATTAACTAATTTGACAACAAATCACAACAAAAATAACAAATACTATAAAATGACAACAAATACTATATACAAACAACAGAGATCCTTGAAAATACACAATTTACAGAACTACAATCAGTGATTAAGGCCTTGTCAGTTTTGTTCACTAAAAACAGATGCATATCCTATAACTAATTTATAAAATAACATAACGTACTGTACACATACAGTGATCCTTGAAACTACATTAAACAAGCTACACTAAACTACAAAACGTGATTAAGCCCTTGTCTGCTATGTTTTCTAAAACCAAATGCATATCCTTGACCGTTGAAAACGCAAATAAAAAGAGATTACGGTGGCCGAGAGAGCTCAACGCGCTGCAACTTCAGAAAACACATGCAAACAGAAAAAACGACAACAAAGTAAGAAAACATCTCCATCAGTTTGACAACACAGGCGCTGCAAATACGGAAACGCGCTGCAAATTCTCACAACACAACCAAACACAGAAACGCGCTGCAAACACACGAACGCGCTGAAAATTCTCACAACACAACCAAACACACAAACGCGCTGCAAACACACGAACACGCTGCAAATTCTCACAACACAACCAAACACACAAACGCGCTGCAAACACACGAACGCGCTGCAAATTCTCACAACACAACCAAACACAGAAACGCGCTGCAAACATACGAACGCGCTGAAAATTCTCACAACACAACCAAACACACAAACGCGCTGCAAATTCTCACAACACAACCAAACACACGAACGCGCTGCAAATTCTCACAACACAACCAAACACACGAACGCGCTGCAAATACACGAACGTGCTGCAAATAGCACGGACCACAACGGAAATGTTTCAGGGGGACCTCAAAAAGTGACGAACCCATCTGCGACCTGATTATTTGTTCAGTGGCTTTTGGTCAGAGCAGAGGTGTTGTCCGTGAACTAAAAGGTGAGTGTTATTAAGGGTCTGAATAAATTGTAAAATATTATTTTTTCTATCAATCTGTAATGAATTTTGACCTGATTTTAACCATTAATGAAGCACTGCAGAATTTTGTCATGAACTTTGAACGTTACATTTATTTGCATATATTTATTTATATATTTATTGGCAATTGAGTTAATAACGTTCCACAGTTATGTGTGTGATTTGTCAGATTGGTCTAATAATATCTAAAAGACCAATGAATCGTATGATCAGTTTGTTAAAATAAACAAAAAAAAAAACCTCACCTTTGACAACACCGCGCCAGCGCCTGTGTTGTCAAACTGATGGAGATGTTTTCTTAATTTGTTGTCGTTTTTTTCCTGTTTGCATGTGTTTTCTGAAGTTGCAGCGCGTTGAGCTCTCTCGGCCACCGTAAGAGATAGACAATGGCATCTTTCTCTTCTTCAGTGTAACACACAATGTTTTTAAGTTGCTCCAATGATCTAAGGACATCACCATCCTCCATTGTGAGGATTCTGGGAAGGACCACAGGAGACTCAGAGTTCACGGTGATCTTGGTACCATTTGCTTGCAGTTTTCAGGTGTCATTACTTTTGGTTCCTACAGTGGATTACACAAAGTACAGTTTGTTGAAACAGCATAAAATATGCAATAATACAAATGTTAATAAAAATGTTCTATGAATAAAATAGACACATACTTCAGAGTGTGGCAGAGATAAAGTCTCCTCCTGGGTTGTCATGGACTCCTCTTCAGACTAAGTTTCAAGAAACCTTGCATGCCATTGCAGTAAGCAGAAATTGATACATAAACCCAGATATATAGTACATAAAGTCAAGTTTAAAGTAACCTGGGAAGGCTCCAGGGGCCTCCTTGGCAATCTAAACACTGGGTCAGTGTCTCCTCGCGGAAAAGCATGAGCCTCTGTTGTCCAGTGAGCAAATCTTTTTCCATGCCTTACAGTAACAAATTTCTGTTAACTTTGTTAACCAATTGAGTACAACAGCCAGACAATATAATAAAAAATAATGTTGTCTGAGGCAAAGATAACTATACCTTTTGTCAGGTTGGCAGTATAGAGCGGATGCAGATTGCGGGAAGGTTTGCTTGAATACATATTTATTGAAGTAGATGACAGACAGAACCAGGAGGGGCCAGACAGAATGAACGAGACACGAGGCGAAGACAGGCTAACATTCACTACACAAAACCCTATATCTATTACAGAGACAGGAATCAAGACGGGGACGGGAACCGGAACTGGAGACAGGTAGGAACAGGGACAGGTCGGGGAAACATGAACTAAACTAACCTAACTCCAACTAAACTAAGGGCTGGGGCTAAAGGCTAATGCTGATGCTAATGGCTAAGTGCAAAGGCTAAAGGGTAAGGGTCAATGGGGAAGTGACTATGGCCAAAGCTAATGGTGTTAGGCTAACGGCTAATGCTAATGGGGAAAGGTCAAAGGGAGTGGCTATGCTAACGCTAACGGTAACGGTGCTAAGTGTGCTATGCTAATGGCTAAGTGCTATGGCTAATGCTAATGGCTAAGGCTAAGTGCTCTTCTACAGATCTAACAGAGACTAACACAAAGCACAAGACAAGACAAACTCAACTTGATTCCTGGACGGAACAGCAGACATCAGACGACAGACAGCAAATGGCAGAGTCTAAAAGTCCAAACAAGGGAACCAGAGAGCGAGGGATATAGTGTGAGGGTGCACCAACAAAGACTAACACAAAGGACTGGACTTATATAGGGGCTGACTCAAACACGACACAGACAGAAGGGAGGAACAACCAACAGATTACACACAACTAGACACAAGGGGAGATATATTGAAGTTGAAAAGAAATGGCAAAAAATATGGGAAAATGAAAGTAAAGGGAGGCATTTATTTAAGGTCCAGGAGTGTGTTGGCAAAAGGAGAGTACATTACGGAAATAGAACTTTGGCTGACTTTATTATGTGACCGAGCACTAGTCTTAGGACTTTTTTAAGGTAAACACGTGTTGCCTGTAGTAAGGAGAGGAGTTCGACACATGTATTTCGATGTGATGATTAATTTTTAAACTGTTAAGCCATACATACCACGTTTTAAGAATGATATCCGCGAAAAGGTGGATTCTATAGCGACAGTCGGGAAGTCGTAATCTATCGCAACAAAACGGATTCTGTCGTTCGAACGGAAAAGTCGTAGGGGCTTGAGAGTGGATGGGGCCTGAGAGCGTGTGTCCTCTGTCAGATATGTATGATGTCATTTCCTTTCCCTCAGAGGAGATGTACTGACAGAGGAGCTTACCCACAGAGGAGGTCTGCAGCCCGACCCTTCTCGAAAAAGAACTACCCTCACGCCAAATAGAAAACATGCCTGAGGTAACCATATATTTGTATTTATATGTTGTTTTTACTTATTTTTTTAAAATAATTGATATGAATGATGTGATCTACCACAATCACAACAATTATGGATTGCATATAAAATGTAATAAGTTGGCGAACCAAATTCCTGTGTTTTTTTTTAATCTGTGACTTTATGACTGATATCTAGCAAGCTAAATAGCTTAGAGATAACAAATGCAGTTTAATGAATTTGATCTTTGCTTTGTTTTCTTCATGTTTAAATGTTCTGCTATTTACCTTTTTCAACAGGGACATTTGTCAACTCCTGTCGCCTGGATCATGGTCAGAATTCATGGCAAATGACGTGGAGGTAACATTATATCTAGTGTTAAAGATCACAACACAAAGTGCTCTTTTTAGTCAATTTCCCAAAGATAATCTTTTTATTTCAAATTCATAATTATGCCACATTTTGTCCATATGCATTTGTTTTTGTATGACAGGGCATACCGAAACAATGACTCTCCAGTAACTGTGGGCTTTTTGTTTTGATGGTACTATCACACATACATTTTCCTTAGTACCCATGATATTCTAAATGTAAGGTCTATACTGGTATGATTTAAATGTTGCTACTGTTTCTCATTACCAGTGTGCCCTCTACTTTGTGATGGGAGCAGAATTTGATTTTGGATCATTTGTACCAGAAAGATGGCAGCGCGCTAGGACGCAGCGGCCACACCGGGCTCCAACCTTGGTGCGACTTTTTGTGATTTATTGTGTTTTGCTGATCCAGCAAAACCTCCTCAACCTCCAATGCTGCAGAACAGCTTTAAATTGTTAACTCATTTTGTGTTCCCTGAAAGTGGCCTTTTTGTATCATTCTGAAATGTACATTATTTTTTTGTTTTGGGTAACCTTACCTTTTGATTAATCTCTGGCAGTTCACAACTTACCTTTGTACCATTTCAAGCTATTCACTGGATTGGAAACAACTTGAATTGCAATAAATAACTGGAAAAATTGGGGTGTTCTAAAACTTTTGACCGGTAGTGTATATATATATTGTCTCCACGTTCACGGTCCCCAGAGTTCTGAGCCTGAGAGGTAAGTCTGTCTTGGGGATCACGTTTCGGTGTCCTCCCTTCATGTGGATTAGCTCATGTTAGGTTTTGCGTAGCTGCGCACCCCCCTTTAGCTCACTCCCTACTTCCAGGTCTGTTGTCTGCACTTCGTGTCCACTCCCTAGTAGCTCATGATCGCTCATACTTCCGGGTTTGTGTGTACACTTCGTGTTCCCTTTTCCTAGTAGTTCACGGGTGAAATAGATCGCAGGTTTGCTTTCGGTAATGATTCTTTTCAGCTGGTTATGATTTCGTTTCACCATTGGTTTATTAGTTCAATTATCATTTATCGTCTGGTTATTTTAACCCAGCCGATCTGCCTAATGTTTGAGTTCTTCTCCCTCATGCCTGGTGTCGTGTTTTTTGTTGGAGCGGCTTGTGTGTGGTAATTTCAGCTCAGTTTCTCCCGTGGCTTTCTTGCATGTTTTGGACTGTGATTTTTCTCCACTGCTCCAGACTCATGCTGCCTGCTGAGGCACGTGATTGCGATGGTGTCGCTTTGGACTCTCTGGGTGATTGAAACACGAGGATCCTTTCTGGAATTCCCAGCAGCTCTATACATGGTGCAGTTCTTATAGAAGTCGCTGATTCTCTTGACACAGACTCCTGTATCAACGCCCTATGCCGTTTCGAAGCCAGAAGAGTCTCGATCATCTGTTCCAACAACAGCACAAATCTGGTTGGCTCAGAGAAGGAGCTAAGACAGATGTTAAAGAGTTTGGACAAATCCCGTATCAACGAGGACATGCTTCAAAATGGAGTGCAGTGGATCTTCAGCCCACCTGGTGCGTCTAATCATGGTGGAGTATGGGATCGTCAAATTCAAACAGTAAGGAAGGTGCTGAGCTCCGTCGCAAGGCAACAAGTGTTAGATGATGAAGGATTAAAAACTCTTGTGTGAAGTTGAGAGGGTCGTCAATGGAAGACCCCTAACCATGAGCATGGATGACCCCAATGACCTTGACCTGCTGACACCCAAATCATGGCAGATTTATTTTAGAGAAGATGGACCCGGGAGTATCTACCTTATTTGCAAGAATGGCAATAGGAAATGTCATCCTTGTGGTTGAACCATCCCTCCCAAGAAGATCATGGATGCTGGGCAGAATCACCAAGGTCATGCCGGACTCAGGAGGTGTAGTCTGAAGCGCTGAGGTCTGGACAAAGACAAGCACAATACAGAGACTAGAGATGTAGCCGATCCGATAGGTGGATCGGTATTGGTCCGATAACAGGCTCAAACAGCTGGATCGGGTATCGGTGGCACCGGGCCGTTCTATGGAGCCGATCTGTAAATGCGTGTACACTCTATTCGTTATGCATGAGAAGTGGCACTGCGGTAAAGTACAGCTGAAACGATTGCTCCAATAACTCCAATAATTTTATTACATAAAATGGTCGAAGCAATTTTTGTAGAATCAAAGCTTCGTTTAATTCATTTTACTCACTAGAGCATGCGCCGCTTGTATTTCACACGGAGGCTTAATAGTGACACACAACGTTTTCAGTGGCGCGATCAAGATAAGACCTGATCCCTCTGTATGTGAAAGTATTTGTGAGATGCGCATGAGCACCGTTACTCGCTAGAACAATTTTCCATCGTTTATTCTGGAACGCGTGACCCAGAGCCGCGTCACAATGAAGCGTTCGCCGCGCGTCCCAGAATAAACGATGGAAAATCATTTTAGCGAGTCATTAACACAGCGCGCGTTTACATCGCAAAATTGTCCTTTATGCGTTTTTATGCATTTACTTCTGTTTTAGTGCATGGAAGAGGATTGTGGGAAATGTAGTTCTCTGCAAAAGCAGCTCATTTTATAAGCCAAATTGGTTCAAAATGACAAACTTTGGTATTTCATTTTCAATTGATCAAATATTTTTTCTTTTTTATAATGTTATAGTGTAATCAATAATAAAGAAGAAATATTTATATGTCTAAACGAACAATTTTTGAGAATAAAATAATTTAGCATATACATGTGTGTGTGTGCATTTATTACATTGTTTTAGTAGGAAAACAGTATTTAAATCAAGCATTTCTTTAAGCATAACAATAATCTCAGTCATGTATTCAGACATTTTAAAGCATTACTTTATGTTTAAAAAAAGACTGTGCCTGTATCGGATTTGTATCGGTATCGGCAGATATCCACATTTACAATATCGGTATCGGACATAAAAAAGTGGTATCGGCCCACCTGTAACAAAGATCCATCACTAAGCTTGTCTTGATAGACACAGAAAGAAAAGAAGAACTCACTTAGATAAGGGAATGTTAATGGATCTGAATTTAAGTTGTAATTGATATGCTAATGCCTAGTCAATTAGAGGCCGGGATGTTAGAGCCATTTTGTGTTACATGAATGTTTGAATATTTGGATTTAATATTTCATAACTGTTTGTTGTAGAAATTAGACCTATAATCCTAATTTGAATATTTCTGGAACTTTCCATAGGAACTTTCTATACAGAGTTCTATTAATACGTATTAATACTCAAGCGGAGCAAGAGCTTTTATTAGAGGGTTATGGAGAATTTCAAACTTTAATAAAGACACCGGGAAACACAGCAAATGCTGCAAAAGCCAGTAGAGAGGGCTGGTAAAAAGTAGCGAACAAATTAAATGTGTGAGTGCTGCCCATGTTACATGTTTTTTCCTTGATATGTTATTTTATTTATATGTTTATATTATGAGATTCAGTTGCTTCAAAAGGAACTTTACAGTAAGTAATGTGACTTTCACACATAGTACTCTACTATTGTTGACCTTGTATAACACTCTCTCTCTTATTGCAGGCAAAAGATGAAAGATGTGCTTAATTTGAAATAAAACAAGAAAATAACCATATTTGTGTAGTGTTGTTTTTATTCTGTTAATAATTATGTGAAATGGTATTCCACAATTCTGTCCCGTGCAGCTTACATACAAGTGGTATCTCTCAAGAAGTATATTGTCATGCTGCGCCAAAGGATCCTGTCTATCACGCAAAACACGAGGAATTTGAAAAACTCGGTAACCGGTTGCTCTCTCATGAACGGACAAGACATGGCTGCGACAGATTTGAGAAAATTACTCCACTTATATAGACGCAATCGGGGGATAGAATGTGTCATATTATTAGACACACACAGCGATTAACACACGTATACATATACTGTATGTATGTGTAAATACATCTATATATATATATATATATATATATATATATATATATATATATATATATATATATATATATACATATATATATATATATATATATATATATACATATATACATATACATATATATATATATACATATATATATATATATATATATATATATACATATATACACATATATATACATATATTATATATATATATATATGTGTGTGTGTGTGTGTGTGTGTGTGTGGCTGTGGTCATCATTCGTGTGTGAATCGTTGTAATTTTCCCACCCAATTTTCAGTCCGCGTCAGTCGTGCTATTTAACCAATCAGATGTGACCTCGCCATTTCAACCAATCATAACCCCCCCAGGAGCGCAGCCTAAATCCTGTTTACATGAAATACATTCAAGATTCTTTATTTGTCACGTGCAAGTTATACAGGTACAACAAGCAGTGAAATGTATCCTGATCCGCTCTTTAACTGTGCAATAGACAAGGAAGATAGAGACGTAATACAACTTACAAACATAAATACTAACTTAAATACGGAGGCTTTATTTTTGTCCTGTTACCCCAGCCTCCGTATTTAAGTTAGTATTTATGTTTGTAAGTTGTATTACGTCTCTATCTTCCTTGTCTATTGCACAGTTAAAGAGCGGATCAGGATACATTTCACTGCTTGTTGTACCTGTATAACTTGCACGTGACAAATAAAGAATCTTGAATCTTGAATCTTGAAAAAAAATAAACCTGCTCCCGAGCAGGTGTAAGCTTACGGACCTGTTGCTATGACAGCAAGTCCGAGATGCGCATCGAAGAACGAAACAATCCAAGATCAGGACAAATCCACAACAATCAAATCCAGCTAACTGAGTGTTGCTAAGTAGTTAAGGTGATTGCTAGAGTGTTGCTAGATGGTGGCTAAGGTGTTGCTAGGTGATTGCTAGAGTGTCGATAGATGGTGGCTAGCTTGTTATAGTAGTTGCAATGGGTTTGTCAGGTTGTTGCTTGGGTGTTTTAGTTGGTTGCTGGGGGTGGCTAGGTAGATGCTATGGTGTTGTTTAGTGGTTCCTAGGTTTTTGTAGTGGTTCCTAGGGTGTTGCCAGGTGGATGCTAAGGTTTTACTAGATGGTTGCTAGGCGGTTGATAGGGTTTTACTAGGTGGTTGTAACAAACCTCCCTAGAATAAGGTGAAGCCGTTATCAGATATATTAACACCCACACATCACACATATCACCGTGGGAACAGACATTAAATATACATACTTACATGCAGAGAGAACAATTTTGTTCAGCACGTAGGTCTTTAAGTACTAAGAAGCTTGTTGCTGCTGTTAGCTTAGCCTAGCTCCCTGCTCCTTATATATGGTAGGAACAGGAAATAGCCCTACAGCGCCCCATCTGGAGAGGAGCATGAAACTGCGCCCAGCTGTTACACTCCCCTCCTTCAGAAAAGGGTGTGACCACCCCGTAGAACGGCTTCATGTTGGCCACATGGACAGTAGTCAGTCCTGAACTAGCCAGGAGCTTTACCTTGTAATTAACGCCATTTAAGACTTGCTTTACTCTGGTGGGAACCTTCCACCTAGGAGCAAGCTTGGCCGTGAACGAGACCTCTGCCCGACACTGTGGGTAAGCCCGGACCCACACAAGCTCACCTTCTTTGTATGTGACTGCATGGCGTCGGGCATTATAGTGTTTACTATGGCATTCTTGAGCCCGGGACACGTTGTCACGAACCGCCTGAAACAGAGACTCCTGCCTTTCCACCGTTGCATAGACCGGATGATCGGGTGACATGTTCTTGGCCTCTCCTTAGGTCCCTTCAATTTCCTCCCCAGAGCCACTTCAGCCGGGGTGTAACCTGTACTCTCCTGCCAGGCGGCGTTAATGGCGAAGCGGAATTCGGGTAACCATAAGTCCCAGTGTGTGTGCTTTCCTTTGACAAATGCTGCAATCATGAATTTGAGGGTCCGGTTTGTCCTCTCGGTGATGTTCGTTTGAGGGTGATAAGCAGTGGTGAGCTTCTGTACCACTCCCCATTGGTGACAGATGGTGTTGAGTAGCTGGGAAGTAAACTGCAGACCCCTGTCGCTAACGAGGTAAGCTGGGGTACCCCACCGGGTGAAGATTTCTTTGGTAAGTATGCTGGCGATGATGGGGGGCTTTGCTGTTCGTAGTTGGAACAATTCAACCCATTTGCTACAGTAATCCACTACCACCAGGAGATGTTCATTCAGGCGGGATAAACGAGGAAACGGCCCCATCAGGTCTACCCCCAACATAAAACCGGGTTCCACTACTGGAGTGCTCTGTAATAATCCAGCTAGCTTACTAATACGTGGTTTATATACCTGACAGGTGGTGCAGTTTTTACAATACTCCCAGATGTTTTTCCGAATTTCTGGCCAATAGGCCACCTCCAGAAGCCTCCTCAGGGTCTTCATTCTCCCCAGATGTCCACTGAGCGGATTGTTGTGAGCGTATTGCATATACTGCTCCCTCAGGGATGTAGGAATGACCAACTGGAGGTGACTGCTGTCTGCCGGTTTAGGAGTTTTTCGGTACAGGAGCTGATTCACCACACAGAAATGTATCTTGCTGATGTCTGGCAGGGAAGATCTGGCTTCTTTCCAGAGAGATTGGAGCTTCTCATCCTTTCCTTGTGCATCTTCCAACTCTCCCCAGTCGCACGGTAGGTCCCATTTTTGGTCCACACTCTGGTGCATAGCCAGTTGAGCACATGGGACTCCTGCTTCGGCGCAGCGAGACAGGGAATCGGGGACGGTGTTGCACTGACCTTTCCGGTATTGAACCACAAATTCAAAGGCTTGAACTCGGAGCACCCATCTAGTGAGTCGGGAGGATGGGTTAGGCTGATTGAACACCCAAGTCAGAGCTGCATGGTCAGTAATGATGGTGAACGGTTTCCCCTCCAAGTACTGTCTCCACTTCTCCACGGCCCATACCACCGCAAGGCACTCCTTTTCGGAGGCTGAATACTTTCCTTCGGCTCCTTGAAGTAAATGTGAGGCATAGGCTACTACGTGTTCTCCGTCAGCATGTTCTTGTGTGAGTATGGCCCCTAGCCCGACAACGCTGGCATCAGTCTGCACTTTGAATGGCCGACTAAAGTCGGGAGGTGTTAGAACTGGTGAACTCTGCAGGGCTTGCTTCAGGTCATCTAAGGCCATTTGACACTCATCGGTCCACTTCCATGGAGCTCCTTTTTTCTTTAGAGCGTGCAAAGGAGCAGCATGCTCTGAGAAATGGGGAATGAACCGGTGGTACCAGCCTGCAAGTCCCAAAAAGCGTTGTAACTGCTTGATGTTATGAGGGATGGGGTAAGATTGAATAGCCTCCACTTTAGCCTGCTCCGTTCGAATGGCCCAGGAATGAAAGTGATTGCTGACATAAATTGCACTTTTTCAAGTTCAGCGTGAGACGGCTGACTCAAGGAGGGAAAACACCTGATGCAGATGGTTGAAGTGAGTATCAGTGTCCTTTGAGTACACCACTATGTCATCAATGTAAACAAAGCAGAATCTGCCAAGGACATCAGCCAATATTATGGTCATCAGCCGCTGAAAGGTAGCTGCGACATTTTTAAGGCCAAACGGGAGACGCAGAAATTCATACTGATTATGCTTGGTGATGAAGGCGGTTTTTCCAATGCTTTCCGGACTCATCTCCACCTGCCAATACCCACTCTTCAGATCCAGGGTACTGAAAAAGGCTGCCCCGTACAGGGACTCCAGAATCTCGTGCACTTGAGGCATGGGGAAACCATCCAGTGGCGTCTTACTGTTTAGGGCTCAAAGGTCCACACAGAAACGGGTTCCTCCATCCTTCTTCTTAACTAGCACTACAGGGGAGGCCCACGGAGAGGTGGATGGACGGATAATCCCCTGTGCAAGCATCTGATTGATCTCCTCCTCCACTATCTGTTGTTTGTGGACAAGTATGGGATAGGCTTTCTTTCGGAGTGGAACTTCATCAGTAGTATGAATATGATGAGTTATTATTTTGGTATGCCCTATGCTGTCTGTGCACAGCCTGGGCCATTCAAGCAACAGTTCTTGTAGTTGCTGTTTATTGTTACCACAGATGTTGGCATTGCTGACCAAAACGGTTATCATTTCCTTCACTTTATTTGAAACTTGTGGTAAGGGATTGGCTACATGAAGGGTTAACCTATGTGGGGGAGGCGCGGTGCACATTGGGAAATGTTCACTCTCCCTGCCAGGAGTGTTGAAAGTACGCTCCCCAAAGTGGATCTGCATGCCGGACTCGGTCAAAGAGTCAAGCCCCAGCACGCAAGGGAAGGTAAGATCACTGTCTTTTATTATAAAAACCCACACCAACAAATTAAAACCTTGTAAGGTGCAGGGAACCTGTACCTTTCCCAATGCCGACTGAATAATACCATTGGCCAAAGTGAAAGACTGCCCTCTAGCGGACTGCCAGCGCTCATTTGGTTTCTTTACTCTCTTCCACAAGGACTCGGAGATGAGGGAGAAAGTGCTACCGGTGTCTATAACTGCTGTGCATGGGACGCTATTAATTGTAACAGGCACTGACAGCAGCGATGGCCTGGCTTGGGAGAGACCAAGACTAGATGGTACGCCCCTTTTTACTTCTTTATATGTTTTCTGGACTAAAGGGAGCGGCGGTTTCCTTTGGTACGCCTTAGCGGCATTAAAGTCCCGTTCTACCAGCGTCCCAAGCCGAACCAGCTCATCTATACTGGTCACGGTACTCCTCAGCACACATGCGATACGAGGGTTACCGTTACGAAGCGCGGCCTGGACAATCTCTCGCTCCGTCATTTGGGGCTTCCATCTCATACACAGCGCACAGTACTGGAATGCAAAGTCCCTTATACATTCGTCCCGTCGCTGCTTACACTCTCTTATTCGCTTCTCTGCCTCGATCTCGTGATCTTCCGCGAGGAACGCTTTGAGAAGTGACGCTTTAAAGGTGGACCAGTTTTTTATGCAGCGTTTTTCAGCTAACCACCAGTCTTTTGCTGTTTTAGATAGCACGGATGGTAGCGTGGCTAAAACTTCGCTCTCAGACATAGGACGTATTGCTAAAAATTCTTCACAGCGCTCGATAAAACTGATTGGATCCTTCCCGTCCACACCACTAAAACGGGGAAAGTCCAGTTTTACTGGAGCATGGTTGTCATGGTTGTCTGCCTCTGAGCTGGTCTCCATTTTCTGGATGATGAGCTTGAGCAGGGCGTGCTGCTTCTCCAGCACTGACGAGATCTCCTTCAGCCTTGACACACACACAAACACACACCAGAAGTCATCTTTTAATGAGTTAAAAGACAAATTCATTCCTTCAAGTGAGCAATTATTTGTCATCGTGAAAACAGCACAACACAATCTGACCAATCTGCTCTGACCTCTTGTTGCTGCTTTTCCAGTACAACAGCAAAAGCAGCAACAAGAAGAAGACAAGTTGTGTGTTATGTGAAGATTTTGGGTGTGATGTGTTCAGCAGTATCTGTCCAATTGTATCTGTAAAACACAGTACACTCATATGCCAACGTGGTATATTCTAATTGCTGTCCTGATTTACAGATATAAGTAGCTAAAAGTAGCTGAAATGTTTACTGCATTCCACTTTCACTTTTCAAAGAGGCAAAATGTTTGCAAAAAAGTATTGCTTTAAGATGGAATATGACCACAGTTCATTACATTGTGGGCTAAATGAGCCATATACAATCACTTTCATCTGTTTTCATCTTTCACAAATATTTGCAGTACATAATACAGAACAATATTGTTAACAATTACATAAATACTGTCAGAATAAGTACTTTTAGTGGCATACACTTTGTTACAGCTAGGGATATTGGTGCACCCACGGACACAGGGGAAGAGACACACAACACACACAACTTTCCTTTTTTCGTTTTATCTAGTTTTGTTAAAAAATGTGTGTATATACAATGGAACGTGGTATATACAAGGACAGGTTGGGCCTAGACGACACCAAAGGAAAGAACAAAGTAAAATAAAACGTCCCTAAGCCTAACTCTCGATTTTAAACGCTAGTCTAGCTTTAGTTCAAACCAAAACCTACCTAACTACACTAATCTCACTACCAAAAAAAAACATACAAGGGTGGTGTCCGCCTCTAACCTAGTGAATCTTAACAAAAGGTAACCTACCTGATGCACAATGTAAATGTATGAAAACGAAAACGGAAACAAATGGATAAAGGGTTTGTACACCAAAACAAACTGTACAACCAGGAAGTGAACGATGACTTGATGACTAACCTGACCCAACCCGACAATGACCAACAAAGTGAGCTATATACAAATGGAGCAACGCCACATAAACAAGCCACACTATGCACATCAAATTCTCACAAAATTTCTCCAACAACCCTCCTCCACGACCTTCTTCTTCTTCTTCTTCTTCTTCTGAAGCGTTTATGGCGGTTGGCAAACCAACTGATAGGTGCTTTACCGCCACCTACTGGACTGGAGTGTGGAACAGGAGATTGGCAGACAAAAAAAACAAAAACAAAAAAACTTTATATTGTTTTAAACAGACCCGTCTCTTTCAGGAATGTGATTAACTGTACATATATTTTCTTAAGTGCTGCTCCAAGTATATTTTCCAATTGAAAGTTGACTTTAGATTTTTCACATACTTCTCTTAGTAATTTCCTTTCATCTTCATATGCCTGACATTCCATTATCACATGCTGTACAGATTCAAGTTGATTACAGTGTATACACAATCCATTTGTATGCTTACCTATTATATGAAGTGTTTTATTGAGTCCTGTATGTCCTATTCTAATATGGGTTATGACCATTTCTTCCCTTCGGTTTCTACCCAAATCTCTTCCCCCTCCAACTATCCTTTGAATGTTATACAGGTGTCTTCCAGTGTCATTAATATTCCAATACTCCTGCCATATCCTTTGTGTATGAACTTTAATAATTGCTTTAGCTTCAGCTTTACTTAACGCAATTTCCAAGTCTACTGTTTGTGATTTGAGAGACTGTTTTGCCAACAAATCAACTTCCTCATTTCCTTTCACACCAACATGTGCAGGAACCCAAACAAATGATACATTAAAACCTTTATTATGTAACCTATGTACAGCTTGATATACTTTATTTAAAATATCAAGTCTGCATGATTTCCCAGATCTTATACTATTAAGAGCAGAGAGGCTATCAGATGCAACTGCTACATTGTTTTTATTCCTTTGCTCTATCCACTGTAAGCCTAATATTATGGCTACAAGTTCTACTGTATAAACTGAGAGATGATCTGTGGTTCTCTTTTTAACAATTTCCTCACATTGTGGGATGTACACTGCAGCACCTGTGCGTCCATTTTCAGGGTTCTTTGAACCATCTGTGTACATAATTATTTTATTTGCAAGATGCATCTCTATATAGCTTTGTACTATACTCCAGATAGGCATTAGCTTCTTTTTCCTTTTGATTTCTTTTTGTAACTGCAAGTCAATTAAAGGCACTACAAGCATCCAAGGTGGTATTTCTGAGTATGGGACAGTAGGACAATACTGAAGAGAGTGAAGACGAGCTATCCTTGCTTTTATATTTCCTATCCATCCAAAGCTCCTGAAATTTGATTTGCAATGTTCCCAACACTCCTTAAGTATGTTCTTTGCAGGGTGTAGCTCACTGTGCCCTTGTAGGTTAACCCAGTATGAAAGCATAAGTTTTAGTCTTCTAATGCTCAGTGGCAACTCCCCAGTTTCGACCTGCATTGCCGCAACCGGAGATGTTTTAAAAGCTCCACTGAGTATTCTAAGAGCTTGGGCTTGTTCTATGTCTAATTTCTTAAGGTTAGTATCGGCTGCTGACATGTAAGCAATACAACCATAGTCAAATGTTGACCTCATAAGAGCCCAGTATATATTCCTCAAGGAAGACCTAGTTGCTCCCCAATCTAATCCTGACAGACAACGCAAGATATTGCTAATTTCTTACATTTTGATCTTATTTTATCAATTTGTTGTCTCCAAGTCAGTTTTTCATCAAATAGAACTGATCCTAACTTGTTCAAGTTCATGGCGTAGAAGTTCAGTGAAACTTTCTTATGTTGCTTAGAAAAAAAATTACCTGAGATTTAGTTTTTGATATTCTAAAACCCCATTTATGTGACCATTGTTCCACTACCAAAATTGCTTTTTGCATTTTCTTTTGCAAATATTCCACATTTCTCCCTCTAACCCAAAGAGCCCCATCATCCGCATGTAATGATTTTCCTATGATCAATTTCTTTAAAAATGTCATTAATCATTATATTAAAGAGCAACGGACTACACTGCCTTGTGGTGTACCATTTTCTACAGAATGCATACTTGAATATTCTTTACCAACTCTTATTTCAATAGTTCTACCAAATAAAAAGTCTAACACCCAATTACACATCCTACCCCCTATACCTAAATTATTTAATTTAATAAGGAGTCCTTCTTTCCACAACATATCGTATGCTTTTTCAATATCAAAGAAAACAGCTACTACACTTTGTTTGTTTGTCTGAGCTTTCCCAATCTCTGATTCGATTCCTCCACGACCGTCTCCGGCGTCTCTTTAAAGGGGCAGCGAGGCGGGAGTTCCGCAACGATCCACTACTGGGGGGCGACAACGACGATCCACCAATCCTCCGTAGGGGCAGGCCTGAGGAGAACGAAAGGGAGAGAGAGAGAAAAAGAGCACAAAACAGACGGCAGAAACAAACAGCTACGCGGCTGTACTTTTGTACGTAACACACTTTGAAATGAGAGTATTAAGATGTAAATATCTAATGCAGTATGTTTGCTTTATAAATACTGAAAATTACTGGCATCTGATGTCAGTATTATAAAGTAGATTTACAGTGATCATTTTTACAATGTAGCTGAAAACAGGTGAAATGTAAACTGCATAATAAAATGTGTTCCAAAAATAGTTTAAAATAATTAGGTTTTTTTCATTTTCTTCTTTAAAGTATGCACATTTTTGAAGTGTCAAAAAAGAAGTATACACAAATATTTATGTAAAAATACATTACACTTGCTGTAAAAACACATGTACTGTATACTGTTGTTTACAGTGTAGCTAACAGAAAGTGAAATGTAAACTGCACTGTATTTCTAAAAACATAGATGTTTATTAAGAAGTGATTTTTGTAATTTTCCTAATTCAAGTATGTAAAGTACTGTAGGTAGTTGCAGTAGACAACACACACAACAATGTAAAATAATTACAATATTAATCTACATTTCAAGTACACAAAATACAGAGCATGGCAGGTATCTCTGCTGCCAGTATAATACTATAAACTACATTATACCAAGATTCCACTTATTTTATAATCATAAGTTCTTATTTTACTTTCCAAATTTTCGAAGCTCTGAAAAACAAGTATTTGCAACACAGTGGAATAGCGTAAAAATAACTGCAGTATTACAGTCAACTCTAATGCCAGACTAACAGAGTAGATTTACAGTGTAACATATCTACAGTGTAGCTGAGAGAAGGTGAAATCTCAAACTACATAATACACTGCTTTCCCAAATAATGTGTTAAAATAATACATACGTTTGTATTACTATCATAGTGAATCCCTTTCATTAACTCCCATAATGACTAATGTAAATGATGTAAATAATTCTACATCTAACTATAATCCCAACATTAGCAACCAAAAACCCATCTTTTACCTCTTTTAGTTTCTCAAATAAAACATGGACATTTTCTATAAAATTATTTCTAAGACGTTTCAAAGACCACTTTGTCAGGGTCTCAAAAACGTTGATATTTAGTTGAAAAGTGAAAAGACATTTTTAACAATGAATTCATTATTATTGTAAGAAATTAATACAGTGTATTAATGAAATGTTTTCATATTATACTTGTGTACTTTTAAGTGACGTATAGTCGTTATTGTGCATGTTCCGGATATAAGAGCCAGACCGCGCAAACCTGCTGCCTGTCCTGTATAGTGAGCCACCTGTTCCAGTAAAACTGTTAAACATGTGCAGCCGTCTTGTTATTGTAATACACAACATACTCGGCGACGAGTAAAAGTGTTACAGTGGCGAGTGATGATGGCAAACTTTGCCAAGCCGGACGAATTCAGTGCTGTCGGTACTTCGACCTATAGTCTTTTACGAAACTTGGTCCAGCCTCAAAAACCCAGGGAAAAGACCTTTTAACAGATTGTGGACATCCTGCAAGGGTACTATGAGCCCAAACCACTAGTCGTAGCTGAGCGGTTCAGGTTCCGACGGTGTGTTCAGAAAAATAACGCAACTGTAAGGGGAACTGATGTAAGGGGAAAAAATCATAGTGCAAGTGATTGCTACTTTAAAGACACTAAATGCCATAAATGTGAAAAGGTCAGGCATATCCACAAAGCATGTAGGGCTAGCGAGCCTGCAGTACGCGGGAAGAGGGGAAGGCAAAAGAAAATCAACAAAAAGTCACGGGCTATGTGCATGCAGATGAAACTGAAGTGTTCACTGCAAATGAAACGGACAGACAGGCATTTAAAGTGAATTTTAGAGTGAACCAGGAAAATGTTCTGATGGAAATACTGGAGCCGCAGTTAGCATAATATCAGAGACAACGTACAAAAGGTTATTCGCACGTGTACCACTGGGTGGCAGCAATGTCACACTGAAGATGTACACTGGCCAAATTATTCCGGTAAAAGGACAGTTCTTAGCCAAAGTAGCCTACGGTAACCAGACCGCTGATTTACCGTTAATTGTAGTAGAAGACTAGGGGCCTTCACTTTGTGGTAGGAACTGGCTCGAAAATGTAATGTTGGACTGGAAAACAATTAAAATGGTCCGTGAAAACACAAAGCTGCCCTCACTCATGAGCGGATGTTCAATGACGAATTGGGAACATTATAGGACATTAAAGCAATCATTTCTGTTAAACCCGACGCCACGCCCAAATTTCATAAAAGCCGACCCCTACCATTTGCGATGAAAGCACAAGTGGAAAAGGAATTAGAGAGATTAGAAAAGAAGAACATAATTAGTCCGGTGAAGCGTGGTCAAGCGCGACGGCACAATCCGTTTGTGTGGGGACTACAAGGTAACAGTGGACCAGGCTACTAACACTGACATTTACCCACTACCTCGTATTGAGGAAGTGCTGGAGACACTCAGCGGTGGAAAATTGTTTTCAAAAATAGACCTGGCTTCTGCTTATCAGCAAGTGCTCCTTGATGAAAACTCTAAAAAGTACACAACCATCAACACTCATAAAGGTTTGTTTGTGTACAATCGTCTTTGTTTTGGCATAAACTCTGCTGTTAGCATTTTTCAGAGAATAATGGAGAATCTGATGAAGGACCTTTACATGGTTGTTTATTTGGATGACCTCCTCATTACGGGCAGAGACTAGTCTGAACATCTAAGGAATCTGGACAGAGTCTTACAGTGCCTGTAAGAAAATGGACTAAGGGTGAGAAAGTCTAAGCGTGAGTTTGGGAGGACCCAAATTGAGTACCTGGGCCATGTGCTGGATGGAAAAAGGGTGTACCCATCTAAAGACAAGGTGAGAGCTATACATGATGCACCTGCACCCACAAATGTCAAAGAGCTGCGGGCTTTTCTAGGCTTAGTGAACTATTATGGCCGTTTTGTGCCACAGCAGAGCACTGTGCTAGCACCACTTTACAGGCTGTTGAAGGATCAGGTCGCATGGCGATGGAACAAAGGGGAGCAGGATTCATTTAACAAATGCAAAGAACTCCCGACAAGTGACAAAGTGCACTATGACCAGAACTTGCCGCTGTCCCTCGCATGTGATGCTTCTGCTTATGGAATTGGAGCCGTGATCCAACACAAAACACTAAGTGGGGAAGAGCATCCAATAGCTTACGCTTCTCGAGCGCTCTCCCCAGCTGAGAAGTATTCGCAAATAGAGAAAGAGGCACAGAGCCTTGTGTATGGCGTGAAAAAGTTTCACCAATACCTTTGGGGTCGCCAGTTCAACTTAGTCACAGACCATAGGCCTCTATTGACACTGTTTGGAGAACATAAAGGGCTCCCAACGATGGCAGCGGCTCGAATCCAGAGATGGGCCATCATATTGTTGGCATACAACTACCACATTGTTTACCATCAGTCTGACAAGCATGGTAATGCTGACGGGTTGTCTTGTGTGCCGTTATCGGATACCAAGGATGCTGGGACCGAGACAATCTCTGCCTATGTAGATGCTCTAATATGTGACCATCTAGAAGGGGTGCCACTGAGTGCAAAACAGATAGCCAAAGTGTCAAGGAATGATAAGAAGCTGTCAAAGCTGCACAGGTTCATCATGGAAGGATGACCGAGCGAAGTTCCTGATGGGCTGAGAGGGTACCACAAAAAGCGTGATGAACTCTCTGTGGAGCAGGGGTGTGTGCTGTGGGGCACAAGAGTGATTACACCAGCAAAACTTAGAGCAGCAGTGCTAAAGGAAATCCACAGTGGGCACCCCGGCATTGTGAAAATGAAAGCAATCGCCCGACAGTTCGTCTGGTGGCCACATATTGACACGGACATCAAAAAGGTCTGCAAAGAATGCAAAACCTGCCAGCTAGAACAAAATAGTCCACGCCAAGTGCCCCTACATCCGTGGGAGTTTCCGGGGGATGTGTGGAAGAGGCTTCACATTTGACTTTGCAGGGCCATTCATGGGTCACATGTTCATGATTGCAGTTGATGCGTTTTCTAAATGGCTGGAAGTGTACAAGATGATGCAGATAACTGCAACCATTACACGGCTAAAGAGACTGTTTGCATCGTATGGAGTTCCGGAACAAATCGTCACGGATAATGGAACAACTTTCATGTCTGACGAGTTCCAGCAGTTTGTAAGGAGGAATGGAATCCTCCACGCAACCGGTGCTCCGAAGCACCCAGCCACAAATGGGCAAGCAGAGAGATATGTCTCAACTTTCAAAACAGGGATGAGGAAGCTAGCAAAGGAAAATCTGTCCATTGAGGACAAAGTTTCTCACTTGCTGCGATATCGCACAACGCCGAACGGCACAACTAGCGAGTCGCCTGCTGATGTGTTTTTGAAAAGGCATGTCAAAACGAGATTGGACTTCCTGAAACCAAGCATCAAAGAAACAGTGAGGAGGAAACAATATCTTCAGAAGGAAGGACATGACAAGCAGGCGTTGGAGAGACAGTTTGACGTGAACGAAAGGGTCTATCTGCGAAATACAGCTAGGGGTGGATTCCAGGTGTTGTTATCCAGCAATCAGGACCTGTGTTGTACAAAGGTCGCGGAGATGCGACGGATCAGGTATACAGGCGTCATGGAGACCAGCTGAGACCTCGCCAATCTTCAGAGTTTCCAGACCAGCAACCTGAAGAAGGGGTAACTGAGATGAGGGAGCCGATGGAGTATGGTTCCAAAACTGCACTGTCAGCATCAGAACTGTCCCAGCCAGCCGAGCCGCCGGATCCAGTGACCACAACCTTGAGGCGCTCTCAGCATGCCCGAAAAGTTCCACAGCGTTCCCAGGACTGAGAGTGGAAGGCAACACTTCAAGGAGACTGATTTGCTGATTCTAGTTAATTATAGTTTTGCAATTTTAGTAAAGAGAAACAGCATTCAGTACACAGTCTGCATAAAGTTGATGTTCATAATCATAATGTTGATGCACTGTGGTGGTATAAGATATTTTAGTTGTAATATTGTGTTAAGTTGCCTTGAGCCTAAAGGGGGAAGTGATGTGGTATATTGAGCTCTTAGGCTCACCATACATGTATAGTCGTTATTGTACATGTTCCGGATATGTTGAACCTGCTGCCTGTCCTGTATAGTGAGCCACCTGTTCCAGTAAAACTGTTAAACGTGTGCAGCCGTCTCGTTATTGTAATACAGTAATCCCCCAGTTATACGTGGATCAGGACTCGCGGATCTTTCACGAGAACCGAACTCCTCGTTTTACGCAGAAATCTCCGCAACAGCGCGGAACCTGCAAATATTCTCCACTTTTTTCGTGACAATATATTTTTTTACGCATTTTATTTCTAAATTATTAAGAAAAATGTAATCATTTTGTAACATAAATAGTAATCCAAATATTAATTCAGCTAAATACAGTATAAATCAGTGTAGGAGGTTGCACGGCCACATCCAGATGCCTTCTGGACCGCTCCATTCAGAATGTGTTTTTTTTCCCCCTAATTTTCTAATTTAGTGTGTTTCAGAGAATTCCATATTTTTAATTTACAGCTACTAATTGTTAATAAAGTTTGCACAGTCAAAAGGAGCGGTTCGGATTCGTTTCACTGTAACGAATCTTGAATCTTGAGTTATTGGCAGCAAATTTTATGTTTATTTTCTTTTATTCCAGTAAAATCACCGTTCTTTTTCAAGACTGATTGTAGCCTCCATCCTTCACATA
Source organism: Distichodus sexfasciatus (assembly GCA_032718565.1). NCBI lineage: Eukaryota > Metazoa > Chordata > Actinopteri > Characiformes > Distichodontidae > Distichodus > Distichodus sexfasciatus. Next base: position 27,612 of record JAVGVS010001113.1, read on the forward strand.
ACACAACGCAGAGTAAACAAAAGTGTGAGAGAGGGAGACGAGCTCCATTACACTAACACAAACATTCAGCTAACTTAGGAAAACTAATTACATACTTTCACTCAGTAACGCACAGAACTGTGCTCACAGGCGCCAAGAACCAGCAGAACCTTCAGTCGCAACCTTTTATCTCATCATCTCCACACTACCGCGGTGCTGAGCTGCTTTACTGCACAACTACAACATACAGCAACAGCTCCACCTGCTGCCTGATCCTGCACATCACAGTACGATGCTGAGCAGCACAGAGCCGCTAGAGGGCGCTGCTGACAATACACTCACGTTCACATTCACTTTTATCCTACACACTTCCACAAGTACAACCTAGTGAAATCAGCCCTGATTCATTCATCAAACTGTGCAGCTCAAAAACACACACAAACATTACATTAAAGAACAATTACAACAGTCTAAATCTAATGTAATAGAAAAATATGAATCTTAAAATAGAAATGACAGTTTTTACAGTTGCTAACAAGTGTTTATCTATACTTATATACTATATATACTACATATACTATACTTACTTTCTCCAGACTCTTAACAAAACAGCACACCTACATTACACAATTGGCCAAATTGTTAACTTTCCTCTCAAAAACACATTTTGTTATTTAAATACTAACTTCAAAATACAGTACATCTTGTTCTACACAATCTAACTTTGTGTACTAGCAAATACTAGTATTACAAAAACTGCATTGATTTTTATGTTAGGGCTGTTATCAGCTGTTTTACTATTGTTTTTGAGCTGATGTAATTGCTGAGGTAGAGGTTTTTATACTGTATCTAAGGTTTAGAATACTGAGTTTTCTATTCTGGTATGCTGTAAAGATTTGTAAATTTGACAAATTATCCATTGTTTTGGGTAAAACTTGTCTGTTAAGAAACAAGAAATATAAGCATTTTGGATTTGTGTTGACTGACTGCATATTATCTGAAAACAACATAAAATGTTGACTACCGACTGGACAAATGCATGTTAGCTTTTGAAAAATACTATAATGTAGCTCTTCTTCTTCAAATGTTTAGATCAATTTGTCATCATGTTTCCACTCTGCACTCGTAAAAAGACGATGTTGAACATTATATAACAGTGTTAAATGTTGATCTTCGTCCACTCATTTAAAAACAGAAGTTCACAATGTCTTATTTTTGATTATTTGCACTTTGTGTAACTGTGGACCCTGAGTTTCATCATGTTGTCTCTTTGAATACTTGTGTATGGTTGAGATGATTATAAAGTTCAGCTTGACTTTGGCTTTAGCAAGAGCATAAATATGAACCACAAATGAATAGACGTTGCATTTTAGCTAGAATTATTAAGCTTCAAACTGAAACAGCATATGGATCCCCACAATATGAGAGAGTATGGACGTATGAAAGACCCAATAATGTAGAAATATGAGATCAATAAAGAGACAATTGTTGCTCAAACACAACACACTCCACCTTTTACTACTAGTCACTCACTTATTTTCACCTACAATTTTACGTTTCTCACTCTTTTACCTCTTTCTCTTTTAACTTGTAACGATTCCCCCTATCCATTAATTCAGAAGGTCGAGGAACACACCACCAACACCAAAATTAATTCTCACAATTATGGCAGTTTTTACCATTTGTCATATTTTTATATTACTATTAAGCATATTCATGAGTGTATAACATTATCTTGTTATTTTCTTTCATTCATATTATGTTTATGTTTTTACCATATTCTATATATCTTACCAGTGTATTAGCCTTCTGGCCTAAACTTACCCCAAATGCACCTGTTGTAAACACACCTAACAACGCACACACATATTCATACAGTAATTGGTTGAAGCTGGAGAAAGGTCTCATTAAGAGACCTGCACTGATGACACCGACACACACTCATATCTGTTTGACATAGAGCACACTGGCATATCCTAGGTCACCTAGATAATACATAGAGCACACCTGTCGTAAACAGTGGATACGAGGTGAAGCGGGGACATGGGAAATTGAGAAACTAGGAGGGGCTTGCACTGAACACACTGAATATGTATGCACTGAATATGATACGTTTGCTGTTTTTGAAGTATTGGTAGCGTATGAAAATAGAGATGACCACGACCAGAAGGTGTGGAAAAGTAAAGATGGGTGTGATCTGAAAGTAATCTATTCTGAAGAGAGGTGTATACATGTTGGAACACAACCAGTCCTTGTTTGGGCGCGCTCCACGGACTGGTTGGGTGTGGTTTGCTGGTTTGCTGCTTGCTTGGCAAAATAAAGAAAACCACCTGTATCATTTTCTGTTGTAAGATTGTCTTCATTTTATTCTATCAGGTGTTCGAGATTCCTCCACGACACAATGAGTTTGCATTTATTTACAATGAACCCTATTCCCACACACTATATCACACTCCGAAACCAGTCTCTTGAAGAACAATGGAACGTCAAATGAAAGAAAAAAATGGAGAAAAATGTTTTGCCTGCGCGTCCTCAATCGCGGGGTTCCGCACCACCCGCGAGAACGGGGCTTTTGGGCTGCTCCCGGCTGTAGTCGGTGGAGTTTAGTCCCGGTCGGTCGGTCGGTCGGTCGGTCGGTTCCCTGTAGGGCTGGAAGCTTCGGAACCGCATCTGATCCGTCGGTTACTCAACACAAACGCCCGAACAACCACAACAAGGGGGAAAAAACCTGCGAGGAAGGCGTCGCGGTCGCTACATACCCATTTGAATAAAGTTGCACCCAAACTGTCAAAACACTCCCCAGTCTATATACATATATACACAAAAATAAAAATGAAAATAAATCAACACTTACACGCTGGAGAACACAATGATTCACGTGAAGGTTTCCAACAAATAGCGTGCTGCTTCCTCATACAACGTGTTGCTGTGGTAACCCGGCTCGCTCTATGCCTTTTTTAAGAATCGGCCGCGGCTGGAACGTAAAAACCCTCGAACGCCCCTAGTGTCGGGAGGAAGGTACTACTTAACCAGGTGCTCCCCATTAGCCAACCGGAGAAAGAAATCGTCCGGCTGATAAAAAAACGGATAAAATTACTGATCGCGGCGACAGAATGTTACCAAAGCAGGTAGTCCTTACCTGCCAATAGGGGCTATGCGTTGGTAGTCTTTCCGGGGTGGGCAGAGGTACTGCGGATCTAGGTCCCAGCCCCTGTCCAATTAAACCTCTGTCCTGACTGCACGCTCTATGAGTGAGCCCTAGGAGGCTTCAGGATTTGAGTTAGTCACGGTTACCTGAAGGGTAAGTGTCGGGCCTGTGGGCGGTAGTGCACTCTCCTCCCTTGTTCTCCACCCTGCAATACAGCTGAGGTGCCCCTATGCCCAGAAAGTTAAGCAATGTCCTAATCTTAAATTATACCACTCTGATAGTTAGGAATATGCGGTTTATTTCTTATTAAAAAAAAAAAAAAGAAATAAGATAATTAGGAGTTACTCCGGTCGTAACACCACTGGAAAGGGTGTTCATAAAGGAATATTGTGCATCTAAAGAGAACAGACTAGATAGAAAGGAAAATGATGCACGTTACATATACATTCCAAGAAAATAAACAAAACGATCGTTGTCAATAGCAATATCTCTCAACAGGGCTCTTTCACCATTACAACCGAACACTGACATTCCAAACATTCAGAACATTGTTGGTATTACAGGAAAAATGCATTCAAACAACACTTCAAAGTCCGTTCATCTATTTGCAAAAGAAAATGCGAAAACCTTACTTTAGTCCAAAGCAATTTTGAACGTCTTTCTCCGTCCCTCTTCGTCCAAGTTCAGATCCAATAAAAAGAAGGGAAATCCTTGACTTTGGCGCCGTGGCGCCTGCTTCAAAGTCCGTGAATCCGACACAAAAAAACACTCCGGGTTGCGGTTGAGCGACGCTCCTTCTCGACAATATTTTAGGAAAAAAACAGCAGAGTTCCTACCGTGTAAGGTGATATTTCTCTGTCCGTTTGGGGTTGTGGAAGACTCACAAGATGGCAGGGAACACAACGTAAATACTCCAACAGGGGCTTGAGCTTCTCGCTCTTCCGCTATTCCAACACACTCGCTCTCTCACTCATCTACTTCGCCGCCGCCCTAAACGTCAGCGACGAACTGTGTACCCCCCGAAACGCTCCGTAGAAGAAAAAAACTCCTTTACAAAAAACACGTCTACACCTTAAACACGTCTACACCTTCACCATTCTTTTCCAGAGACCCTCGTGCAAAACTCTCTTCCTCTCTTCTCCTGTCCCTCCCACACACTCCCATTCCTCCAAATCGGATTGGCTGAAACTTCCGTCTATCACCAAATGCACGTCCCCCTTAAAGTAAACGAGCTAAAATAACCCTGGTTACGAGAAGGTTAGGGACACTGGTCGGGTTGTTGAGGGAAACTGGTGTTGTTACAAACTGGTCATGTCATTATCATAAATCAGGAAACAAATCCAGTTCAAACCGGTTGAAGTGAAAGTGAAACTTCCCTTAGCAGCTGGGTGTGGGTAAAACAGCAGCACATTACAGCTTTTAACTCTTATTTACACATTCAGCTAAACGTTTAACATCCCGAACTGGATCAGAAGCGACTGTCTACATGGATATTGTGCTGGTGTGAGAGACTGACCGAGTCCATCACTGGACTTCTGATTTAGCTCCAGAGTGACCAGAGGCCTTCAGGTATTTAACACACTTGAGTTTTACACACTTTTTTATTCATTTCAACATCAAACTCTTCAGATGAAAAGTACAGTGATGATGTGAATATGAGCTGGGGCCTGTTTCAGAAAGCAGGTTTAGTGAAAACTCAGAGTTATTAGACTCCAAGTTATTTGACCCGGGGTTTTCGGTTTCAGAAAGCCATTTCAGCCTGACTCTGAGTCAGTTACTGTGGCAACATACTCCGTGAAGCTGCTTGGGGTTGCGGTGCCCAACGCAGTGATCCACACATGCGCACGTTCTCTCACTCTCTCATTCCGTCAGGTGCGCGATGTACACGCTACTGTCTCGCCTGCAGGCTCTTGTTTGCTTGCTCTAGTTTCCGGGATATTTTATTCAATTTGCGCGCTTCAGGGAGACGCTATCAATATGCGGGAGACTCCCGGACCTTCCGGGAGACTTGGGATCCCTGCACTGACACTGAAAATAGCTTATTTTGGTGCAATTGTTTTGCCTGAGTAGTGGGTGGGGTACCGGACCTACCTGCCAAATTTCAAAGCTGTAGGTATTACAGTTTTTTCTCCACAACGCGTTTTAAGGCAGGAAAAAAAAAAAAAAACTTTAAAAAAAAATCGGCACAATAACAATAGGGTACCACGCAGTGTTCCACTGCATGGCCCCCTAATAATTGAATTGTCACTCATGTGCCAAAGTCACTCATGTGCCAAAGTTGAAGAATCTTACAGAGGTAAGCTACACTGCAGTTGTGCTTTGTTCACCATTGCAATTTCCAGTATTGCTCTGTGACGGAAAAGGTGCAAGTTATACTATGGTGTACCACCACTACATCAATTTTAGGTGCTGTTTATTATTAAGTGCTATCCTCAGTAGGTGTCTCAGCAGCTTCCCTTTCTGTGGCAGCTGATAAGGTGTCCTTATCGTCCTGTACTGAAAATTAACAATTGGTTAACACTAACAAATGAAAAATCTAGAATAGAGTACTTACAATTGCATGGAATACAATTGCATTGTCTGTTACGGAAGAAGGCTCCACAAGACACATTACACTATCAGCAAGTACAAGAAGATGACGATGTTGTTATATTATGACTTCCTGGGGTGACTGGATCTGAGGAGCTTCCTCCAGGGATACCCTCAGCTACAAAGTGTATATTTTATAGTTTATTTATATATTTTATATATTTTAGTGGCTTATTTGTTCCTTTTCCCTTGTTCTTTGTTGTTTGCACTGTAAAAACTGGAGTCACGTCTTGTCCCTCTGTATACTTGTACAATATATAGCAGAGATGACAAAGTTTACTTTGACTTTACTGATCAACCAGTGGTTTGTCTGAGGGCCATCTTGTCAGCCTCTGTAAGGGGTGCTGGTGGTGGACCCTCACCTGTTCTTCTGGCCTTTTTCCTAATGATTAATGGAGGCAAGTTGTGAACATATCCGGAAAGCAGAAATTTGGACGCCTGGAAAGAAATTTTGGTAGTGTTATTGTAGATAATATTACATACTGGCAGTGTTGAGATGGAGAAACGGTTGCTTCCTTTGGCTTAGATCACTAACTAATCACATGTATCAACCTACTGAATGATGCTAAGTAGAGCCTTCAAAATATTTTTATACTTCATTTTTAATTGCTGCCAGTTATGCTTAATTTCTGTTGTTGCTCTTGTATAAAAATTAAACAGAGAGAGAGAAAGAGAGAGAGAGAGAGAGAGAGCATAAATTATAAAAAGTGGTACAAGAAAACTACTAACACTTCTTAAATAAAGAATGATGCCAATCTTTCTTATCAGTACTAATGCATTCACTCGGTCATAATTTTTATGCACGCTCCTTATTTTTCTGACGTTCCCAGCGGCTGTCGCGGTATTACCTTTTTTTATTTTTTTTTACATGTATACATTTTACATGTATACAGTGTATGTA
>JAVGVS010001114.1:0-34038 GCA_032718565.1 Distichodus sexfasciatus
GTGGTGTTACAAGTGATTTTTAAAAACATTTAAAAAAAGAAAACACACCTAAGTGATGTTTTGGAACAGGCATTTTTATTTAAAAATGTCTAGGGATTTTTACATCTGATATTGACATTTTTCTTGTAGTTTTTTAGTTTGGCACCTAAAAATATTTTTATTAAATTTCCATCACTGTACATTTTTTAGTTTTACATTTTTCTAAATTTCTATCACTATACTTTTTAGTTTGGCATCTAATTATCTAGGTATTTTACATCTGAGTTTTAAAAAATGTTTAAAATTTTCATCAATGCACTTTTTTAAGTGTGGTGTCTAAAATATTTAGAGGTTTTTTAAAAATCTAGATGTTTTTATTACATTTCCTTAGGGAGGCGCTGATACCGATTGGTACCGATACCACCCCCCGTGGAGTTACTCGCACTCGGAATAAAGTTCCCCAATACCTACTACCATTACCACGTGTAGAAGATACAATGTAGTTATTTTTATCACCACGCGAAGACAGTGTAAATGCCACAACACTCATCAAATAAACTGTAAACTGTGCGGAGATAAAAATGTCAGCCATCTGGAGGTACTTAGTAAATGATGGAGGTAAATGATAATGACAGCAGCAAAGCAGACTAATATTTTAATATTTAATATCTTATTTATTTGTTGCTTTTTTATGTTTTGATACATATAGGACAAATGAATGGATAAAAAATTACTATCATTTATTTTATAAAATGACATAATAAGGCTCAAGTGTACTTTAATTTATATTTTGGTTTTTTGGGGGGTTTAGACTACCATATTTCCCAATGATAGCCGTGGCTTATACATCAATTTTACAAACCTGCGTATTGGGTGCGGCTTGCTTAAATGGGGCGGCCTATCTAAAAACATGAACACGCATTCGCTACAAGTATAATTCAGTTCACAAAAAAGACGACATGCCCAAATGATTCGTTGAATTTAAATGTACTGTTTACTGCAGCAACGAACAGTTCGAAAAGCAATGCAAAACAAAGATAGTGATGATGTTCTCTCACTTAATCGGCGCTGCCGATATAAAAATTACACTTTTTCAGGCCTTTGCTACATTACATTACATCCTAGTGTATAATACAAGCTGGGCAAAAAACAAATTTAATAGAAATAAAAGGAACAAAAGTTTATTGTTGGCTGGGAAAAGATAAGTTAAAGATAAATTAGCATTTTCTGCGGTAAAAAAAATCTACTATTATTGTCATTGTAATTAATAACAGACCTACACAGGTATCGGTACTCGGTATCGGTGAGTACCCAAAAATACGTCTCGGTAATCGTATTCGGTCTCAAAAAAATAGTATCGGTGCATCCCTACTTATTATAATCTGCAAAGGAGAAAATAAAATCTGCCTCCGAATTAATTACATCTAAGAATCTAAGAAGTATCGGTATCGGTACTCGTTATCGGCAAGTACACAAATAAAAATACTCGCACTTGTATCGGTTTGTAAAAAAGTGGTATCGATGCATCCCTAATTTCCATCACTATTTTTTTTAAGTTTGGCTTCTAAAAAATGTTTGAACTTTAAAAAAAAAAAAAGATCTAGGTATTTTACATCTGATTTTTTTTTAATTACCAAAATTTCATTACTGTACTTTTTAAGTTTGGTATCAAAAAATATTTAGAACTTTAAAAAAAAAAGTCTAAGTTTTTTTCAATCAGATTTGTACGGTTTTCTAAATTTTCATCTTTTTTTTTGGTTTGGATCGAAAAATATTTAGATAAATATTAAAGTTTTTTTCTGCTTTATACATTTGATTGTAAATTTTGCATCTTCTTTGTTCACTTACAGAGCTGGGCACTAAGGGAAAGATTATTCGAGTTGTGATGTCAGTAGGAAAGCTGATTCTCCTGCTTGGGTTACTGTACACGTTCGTTTGCTCACTCGATGTCCTGAGTTCAGCGTTTCAGCTTGTTGGAGGTAGGCCATGTTGAGTTTTGCGAATAAAGAAGCGGTTTAAACATTAAAAAGAGGTTTTTTGAAGAGATAAAAGTCGCAGTAAAACAGTTTCACCATTTCACTGAGTCGCAGTTTTCTCAAGGCTGTGCAGTTAATGTGTAAAATGTTGAACCTGCCTTATCTTTTTACCTGTTTGGGCAAAAACCATATTGCCGTGCACTATACCCTGTATGTGTGTGTTTTCTTCATAGGAAAAGCTGCTGGAGACATTTTTCAAGATAATGCGGTTCTGTCCAACCCTGTAGCGGGACTTGTGATCGGGGTGCTGGTCACTGTTTTGGTCCAAAGTTCCAGTACCTCTTCATCCATCGTGGTCAGCATGGTGTCATCTGGATGTGAGTGTCCTTTATATATTTACACTGTATAAATCTCACTTTTACAGCAAGAACCCTGATATTGCTTTCACACTGCAAAAGTAGAACCATTTCTTGAGTGACTACACTTCATTGGGAACTAAAAATGTTTGCAGAATGTTTCCTATTAGGTATAGGAACTCTAATAAAGTGTAAAAGTGAGAAACAATTTGTGTGATTTTGTCAAAACTGAAGTTAAAAATTTGTTTTATTGCTAATTTTATTCTTTATTTCTCTTTTTTTTTTTACTACAACTATTTCTCTACTTGACTATAAGCAGCCGTACTTTTGCTTTGTTATTTTTAGCACTTTATACTTTTACCATAGGAATTATAACAGCTACCGTTAGTAACACCAGTAATAGTGTTAGTACACTTATTATAAGATACTTTATCACTTTTAAAAACACTTTTATGTTTCTCAGGTAGGAAGTAGTATTGCATGTAATATCATGTACTTTTTACTACACTACTTTTACTTAAGGAGTACATAAAGTATGTAAAATAATATTTGGGTGTAATTTTGGATATTTTACTACTTTTACTCAAGTATTATTTTAAAGTAGTATTCTAATGTAATATAGTATAATGTAAATATTTATAATGTAAATACTACAATATATAGTATATATTGTAGTATTTTTATCAGATGCTATAGTTCCTAAAGTAGTGTTTTAAGGTGATATCAGATACTGTAGTACCTTAAATCAAGTAATATTTTACTGTAATGTAGTATTTTAGTGTGGGATCAGATACAAGTACTTTAGTACCTAACCTTAAGAAACATTCTAATGTAATGTAGTATTTTACTGTGATATCAGACACTTTAGTATCTTAACCCAAGTGTTCCAACTGGTAACTTTTAATGGAGCCATTTTCATTGTAAAGACTCTTTACTTCTCTATAAACTAAAGATCATTTTACACCAATTTATAAGGTGCATTTGGTTGAACATTTCTCACCGTAAGTCTTTAAACGTTAAAAGGTCACATTGCCCAAAGGCACTACGCTACATTAGCCACATAAGTGCCATGCTGACCTCACCATTGGTTCTGAGCATGTTGCTTTGCTCTGCACAGTGCTGGAGGTGCAGTCGGCCGTGCCGGTCATCATGGGAGCCAACATCGGTACCTCTGTCACCAACACCATCGTGGCCGTGATGCAGGCCGGCGACCGCAACGAGTTCCGCAGGTAAATTCAAGTCAAACTTTTTAATGTAGTAGTCAGCTACGCCACAAACTACATAGAAAATATACAATAAACAATAGACAATAGCTATTTTACAGCCACCGATTCCTGATTCCATCTTTGGCAAAGAGGAATCCGCCCTCCGACTCCAACTGCCACCTGCCAAAAGCGCACTGTGATACAATGAGCGTGCTCTGAGGGGGCATGATAGCCAATCAGATGCCACTTTTGTTAATTCTACACAGAAATTCTATCAGAAACACCATCCATCCCATCCATGGATGGATGGAGAAACACCTGCTAGTTAAAAATTCCCATTTGGCGTTACTTTTAAAGCTACAGCTACCGATAAGCTACTGATAAAAGTAGTAAAGTTAATTAGTTACTCCCCCACACTTTTTGTCAAATTTGCATAGAAATATTGAGCATATTTTGCTTATTAAGATATTTTGTTATTTTGTATCGTAGCTTGACGTTTTCCTGCAACGCACTCATTTCTCCCCCTCGTGGTTTCGCAGAGCGTTTGCCGGAGCCACTGTTCACGACTTCTTTAACTGGCTCTCCGTGTTGGTCTTGCTCCCCCTGGAGATTGCCTCAGGCGTTCTCTACAAACTCACCCAAGTCATCATTGATTCCTTCCACATCCAGAGCGGCCAAAACGCCCCAGAGTTGCTCAAAGTCATCACTGAACCCGTCACCAAAAACATCATCACGGTGAGACTGCATCCAAATGACAAAATGACGAGATTATCAATTCCAAATTATTTAATCCAATTTTGCAGCGATTTTCTGTTTTTCTCCTGCTCAATATAAAGGAAGGTAATAATGATGTCTGATCAACATTTTCCTTCTAGGATCAAATCCGTGGCTTGTTGATGTATCGTTACACCACTGACATGTGCTACAAATAAAATATAATAATTGAAATATTGCAAAATGCTTGTTGGCATCAAGTAGTATTTTAATATGATATCAGACACCTTAGTGCCTTAAATCAAGTACCTTAGGTACCTTTAGTACCTTAAATCAGTGTAGATTATATATCATTGCACCACTAACTTATGCTACAAATAAGAAATAATAATTTTAACATTGCAAAATTCTTGTTGGCATCAAGCAGTTTTTTAATGTGATATCAGACACTTTAGTATTTTAACATAAGTAGCATTTTAATGTGATATCAGACACTTTAATACCTTAACTCAAGTACCTTAAGTACCTTTAGTACCTTACATCAGTGTAGATTATTTATCATTACACCACTAACTTGTGCTACAAATAAGAAATAGTAATTGTAATTTTGCTAAATGCTTGTTGGCCCAAACAATATAGAATTGATTTCAGATAAAATTGCTAGTTAATCTTTGAATCAACGTATCAGCAGTTTGATGAATCATTACAGCCCTGTTACCACTTGTTTCCTTGGCTTTCATGTTCTTGTATCACTCCTAAGATCCTAATTATAACTCTTCAGAATGTGAGATTTCTCTAAATTCTCAATGTTTCTCTCAATGTTTTTCTCAACAGCTCGACAGCTCGGTGATCAGTGACATCGCCATCGGTGACCCCAGCGCCAGGAACAAGAGCCTTATCAAAATCTGGTGCAAAAAGGCGAAAGTTACGGTAAGATCAAAACAAATCGTTGCAACACATTCCTTTAAAGGAATTCCTTTTTCCTGGAACTGCTTGAGAAAGAAGTTATGACAAAGGACTAGAGATGCATTCTTCATAAAGATAACATTATCTAACGTTGTCCTAACTGCTGTTAATATGTAACCACCAATGTGGTCCATCCTTGTAGATAAATTGTATTAGCCGGTGTGTAATCATTTTTGTACAAAGCCGTGTTGTAAATAACAAGTACACAGTGTTGCCAAATATTCCGATTACGTTAGATGGGACTTGTTATTTTCATAAGAGAAGAACTGGGGCATATGATAATCTCTGATATCTCCCCTTATAACAATGAGGAGATAAATTAGAGATAGATTTTATGAACCATTGCATATGTGTAGACCTCTCTATTGAGATTGTTAGTTGTATGTGTTTCTTAAATCAGACAAAAAATTCAATAATTCAATAATTCAATTCGATTCAATAATTAATCATCATGTAGCTATGTTTGCTACTATTTCACAGGTAATTTACAGACATATTTCATAACATTTAATTGATTTTATTGCAATATGTTTACAATATGTTTATCACATAAATGACATTATGATGTTGATTGTGCAATCAGAAAACTCACAGGTTTTTTGGGTGTGACAGTGAACATTGGCGTTGGCTCTCAGACCAAGGTTTATACTGTCGAAAATGCTTCACTATTAAAGCTGAAATCTGGTATATTTTAATGGAACAGTGCGAATCTTTCACATATCTTTCTGATCTTAAAATAACTGGAAAATAGAATAACAGAATTTCAAAAATGATTCAAACAATTACATCGAATAGAAGCACTGAGTGTTGGTTTTGCAGAAAATTAATCTTCATTTTTTTAATTAACCTGACCGGTTGATATTGTATGGCTTGAGGTAGAGTGTACATGCACAGAAGCACACAAATATTTTATATGACCAGTTTCCGTGTGGTGTTTGTTGGAGGAACTATGCCTCAAATTCAGTCATACTTCACTTCAGTTCAGCAAACTACAACAAAGTCAAGGACTTAACTAGCTAGACAATATAAAATGTGAATGGATTTAATTAGCTGTAAATGAATTATTATCATTATTATTTACACAACTGCTGAAAGAATCCGTCTATGAATTCAGTTTAAGACAGCTAGATGTTTGCTAGCTACCGAGCTGAGTAGTATGCTAGTAAAGTTGATAGCCGCCAAAACGGGATGCTAGTTAATCAATATTATCTAATAGTGTTTGATTAATGCAAGCAGTTTGTAACTAGTGTGTAATGACTCACTTGGTTTTCATTTTGTTTTTTCATAACAGCAAACTCCAATGTGATGAGACACCAAATCTCAACTAACACTTTGTAGCAAACTAGAATTTGGTTTGGAGCACGCCCCTCGTCATTGATATTGGTTATATATGCTTAAATTCGTGATTTTGTAATTATACAATTCATTTATTTGTTTATTTCTCAGACTCTGATGAACGTGACAGTTCCCGGTCCGGAAAACTGCACGGTCAGTGCTCCCTGCTGGGTGGTGGGCAATGAGACGTGGACGGAGAAGAACGTAACAGAAACCGTCAACATACAGAGATGTGAGTCGAGTTGGAATTTAGTTTCATTTAGAAGTTAACTTAAGCACCACACCATAATAAAACAATTGATCCATCACATAATAACACTTCAACTGAATTGATTGAATTAATTGAAATAAATTGAATTCTTTCATTCTAGAACTTATTTTGGAATTAAATTGAATTGTTAAAAATTGAAGCATGTCAACGTGTAGCTCAAAAATATTGTGATTTGAATTTTGAGTCCAGCCCTAGCCGGGGTGCATCTTGTTATTATGAAGTTTCACAAGAACTCCTGTCTTTTTTACCCACCTCCATATCTCGAAGCTCTCAGACCGCGATTCCCGTCCACAAACTACTCCGTTGAGAGAACAATGACTCTCTTTTAGTTCTGCAAAATTTGTCAAACCTCCTCATACCTCCCCCCACCCTCTCTACGTTTACCTGCTCAAAGAAGCTATTCTTCTCCATGGGCGGGACCAGCAAAGCCAAAGAAAGCAACCCAGCCAATCGGAAAGGGTGGTTCGAGGTGTAGGTCGAGTTTGGGCCAATCATAAGTGAAGGTGCAGCTCGACTCACCTGCTGCAAGAATTGACAAAATTCCAGCTCTGATATGGGTCAGTGGTCACAGAAAGGGCTTAGATACATCCTGAGGCTGCGTTTTAGAAAATAAAGGCAGTTTGTCCAAAAGAAAAAAGCCTGGGTGGCTTCTTTAAACTGTTGGAGGTAAAAAATAAATACATTTATAACATTTAGCAGATAGCTTCGAGAGTACTCAAACGTTTGTGTGAGAAATTAACATTGCATTTATACATTTAGGTTTTTTTTTTAAAGATAATTACCATTAGGGTGCCCTAATATGTTTAGTGTTTAGTGTTTATAAATAAAATTCCAAGTTTCCTGTGTCATTTTCTCAAGGCGATCATATAAAAATGTTGTAATTTTCAGGAGCTGAAACATGTTTATTCTCAGAATCCTCAATTTTACAAATTATAACTTGGAGTAATACAATGAATTACTACGATTAATTGAAAAAATACCGAACAGTCAACATTCTCCTACCGAAAAAATTACATTCCAGGCTTGGTATATGCTTAACAATGCAGTAAGTGATGATATCATTCAGGAATTAAATGAAATGTAAAATAAAACATGTAAAACTATGTTAGCGGTCAATAAAGACATTTTTTATTTATTTATTTATTTATTTAGTTTATGCCTTTGTAAATCCACTTGAACACTTTAGCAGGCATTTCAAAATAATAATATTTTCAGCGACCAAGACATTTTTCAAGTGATTATTTATTTATTTGTTCATTTATTCATTCATGTTTGTAAATTCCCTTGAACACTTTAGCAGTCATTTAAAAATTAGACATATTTTCAGCAACCAGACATTTTCAGGTGATTGTTTATTTATAGGTTCGTTGCTTTTTGTTTTGGTGTAAATCTACTTGAACACTACTGGTGTTATTTGACATTTTTTAAAACCTTGCTACATGTTCAGTCACTAATCTGGGCGTCCATTCATTATGGAAAAACACCTGGTTGACTCTCCCTCTCTCTCTCTGCCTCCCTTTCTTCCTCTTTCTTTTTCACTTTCGCTCAGGCTCTCATCTGTTTGCGAACACTACCCTGCCGGACCTGGCCGTGGGTTTGATTTTGTTGGCGCTGTCGCTGTTGGTGCTCTGCACCTGCCTCATCCTCATCGTCAAGCTGCTCAACTCCATGCTCCAGGGCCAGGTGGCCGTCGTCATCAAGAAGGTGATCAACACTGGTAAGAGCAACAGCGTTTCATATAAAAAATTCATATATCAGTAGTTAGTAGGCAATTAATCAAAAAATCATATATAACCATTGTCTTCATTTGCATGTAGACTCTAATCAACTCTAATGAATATGAAAATAAATAAGAAGTTACATTTTCCTAGGAGTAGTTTCATAGTTTCAGTGAAAATAAATAAGAAGATACATTTTCTTAGCCATAGTTTCATTGTAGAGCTGGGCAACTAATCTAAAATGAATCAACACCCATATTCAGCACCTCTAATTTCATAATCTTGCCCATTTCAGTTCATTTGTTCATTATCTAAACGACTTCATTCCAGTTTTGGTCATTTTTTAGTTTACTTTTGAAAAATCTTACTGTAACCAACTGCTGTAATTTTATTTACAGCAAATAAATGTAATTTACCTTTGTCAGTTTTATCTAAATTTGTCAGTTATTTTACTGTACTTTCAAAACACAAAAGCACTAAAGTGACCGCAAACTTATGCTTTGAAGTTTTTAATTGCAAATACTGTAACATTCCGTACACCTAAAACACTCATTATAGAACAATATGGGACATGAAGAATCACTTTATTTGTTTTTCCGCCATTTTATTAGTATTGTACCATAAATTATTAAATAACAGTATGCTTGCTGTAAATTTACAGTGACTTTTTTACAGTTGTGCTAATACTGTTAATACAGATGTCAAAATCACAACAATATGCCTTCTTTAAGCTAAAACAAATCTAAAGCTTTTATAGTTGAGCATATTTGCAGTAGAAACTTTGTCAGTGAACTATGAGGGCAAAAAGACAAGCAAAAGAAAAAACTCATTCATTGTAATTGAGGTAGTTTAGTTCAATTAATCATAATATTGATTTGAGGTTTTATCGCCCAGTCCAACTCTGAAGTCACAAATCCTAACTGTTTATCAGGTTTGATATCACTTGATATATCACTTGATTTGATATACAGTTTGATATCACTGTCCATGACGATTTTATTTTTAGTTGACTGGATTTTCTTTTCCAGACTTCCCTTTTCCGTTCGCCTGGGTGACAGGTTACCTGGCCATCCTGGTTGGAGCAGGAATGACCTTCATCGTGCAGAGCAGCTCCGTCTTCACCTCCGCCATTACGCCACTCGTCGGTGAGGATTCTTTTCAAAATACTGTGTGCGAGTCCAAATGTCTAGGGAATCAAGACTTGTCACATTTCAGACTTTTAATGGACTCCATTGGAATTTTGCTGGACTTTTTAAATCTCCATTAAAAAGTCCAGTACAAAAGCGTGAGACTTTAATTTGTCCCATTTCAGACGTTTAATCGAGATAAATTGTTGCTTTTACACCAAACTCCCCAGTTAAAGGTAACACTGAGGTACTCCTGAGCAAGGTACTATTCCCAAGCAGTGGTTCCCGGGTGGTGACAAAAAATACTGCCCTACCCAGATGGGTCAGATGCCAAGCTCCAGGGCAGGTAGTATCATAACGGTCAGGGAGTTTGGCCCTGTGATCGGAAGGTCACCGGTTTAAGTCCTGGACAGGTAAATGGTTGCCAAAAAATGCTGCCCACTGCTCCTTCAGGGATGGGTTGAATACAGAGGTGTCATTTCGTTGTGGTGCACTGTGTGCTGCGCTGTGTTCACAATAAAAATAATCACTTTAATACAGTGAATTCTGAACCACGTCCATGTGTTTGCAGGAATCGGTGTTATCAGCATTGAGCGTGCATATCCCCTCACGCTGGGCTCCAACATCGGCACCACGACCACCGCTATTCTCGCTGCTATGGCCAGCCCTGGGGAAAAACTGGCCAATTCACTACAGGTTGCTATTACGTTGATATAACACACCTACCACATGTTATTACATGATAATAAGCAAGCTGGAGTGTTTGAAATGTCATTATGGGCTCCTTCTTCTCAGATCTCGCTGTGCCACTTCTTCTTCAACATCTTCGGCATCCTCCTCTGGTACCCGATCCCCATCACCCGGGTCCCCATCCGGCTGGCCAAGGCGCTCGGCAACCGCACTGCCAAGTACCGCTGGTTCGCCGTTGTTTACCTTATTGCCTGCTTCTTCATCCTCCCACTGACGATTTTGGGGCTCTCCATCGCGGGCTGGCAGGTGCTGGTGGGCGTGGGCGTGCCCTTCCTGGTGCTGCTGGTCTTTGTGGTGTTAGTCAACATCATGCAGTCGCGATGCCCGCGTTTCCTGGTGCCCGCCCTCCGCACCTGGGACTTCCTGCCATACCCGCTTCACTCGCTCAAGCCGTGGGACGCCGTGGTAACCAAGAGCATCGGCTTCTGCGGCAAGCGCTGCTGCTGCTGCTGCAAGTGCTGCCGAAATGATGAGGTCGCTGAGGAGACCAAAGAGGTGGAGAAGAAGAAGGGATTGGAGATGTACGATAACCCGGCGCTTTGCGTCGATGACGAGAAGGGCAGGGTTCAGACAGTGTGCGGGACATACTTGTAGCGTGCAGGTTTTTATGTGTATATAGCTTATCATATATATATATATATATATATACATAAAAATAATTTAATAAAAGTAGGATGTTGTAAATTAACGCCTGGAGAACATGGCTTCAGAGCCGGTTGAGGATAGCTGCTTGCAAAAAGGCTGATACAAGCTTTAGATACTTCAGCTTTTTGGGACGGGACCATAATAGTACCACAGGCCAGTACGGTCAATCACAATACTGTTTATTACCACATAAAGTGCTTAGAAATGGGCAAAAATAAACAGTTGAAGGTGGGACATGTCCAGTGTTGGTGATGCACTAGTGGTTAGGATGCTCACATCTGAACCAAGAGGCCGTGGGTTCAAATCCTACCTCCAGAACTACCACCACCGGGTCCCTGAGCAAGACCCTTAACCCCAACTTGCTCTCCCGGAGACTGTCCCTGAAAACTAGGAAAATGGAAGCAGCTCCAGATAAAAGCATCAGCTAAATTCCGTAAATGTAAATGAAAAATTTATGTATCATTCTTCTTTTTGTTTTTTTTTCAAATCATAAGCAAATAATTCGTTTCCAAACACCAAAATGGAATAAAAATGGAACAATGAGTCATTTTTCCCATTCCCTATTTTGGGCTCATTGTGTTCAAAATTTGTGCATCATTGGTTCACCTGTTTTTCAAGTTAAAACCAAATTTCCAGTATTCATTTACAAAACTGAAACTCATTTCGCCATTTTTTAGTTTTGGAAGAAAATTTTGAAAAACCACATTCTTTATTAGGTTAGTTTTTTTTTAAAAATGTAATGTAAAACAAATGAATGAATCATACTGTGTATGGATTGTAACGCTGCACTTTTCGTAAATACTTGACTCGACTTGAAGTGTGCTCAGGCGTTCATGTGGGAAAATTGCATTGATTCATTTTTGTTTATTTTAAGGATTATTAGCATTAAGATGGCCCGTGTGGCATTTAGTAGACTGTGGAGGCTTTCGTTTGATAATTTTAGGGAAAATCTTCCTGGAGATTAAACTTGGGGTTAAAGTGTTTCGTTAAGGAGTTTCGATGGTTTTAGTTCTGTAGGTAGAATAGAGCAGATTTGAACGTGCGACTTATTGGTTAAATCAGGGACACATAATGACTTTTTCCTCATTTCCAACATGACTTGAACACACCAAAACATATAATTTTTTACACAATTGCATGAGTTAACATGAGATATCAGTTACAAATAGACTTATTTTATTAAAGTCACCTAATGCCTTTTTCACACAGTCCTAATTTCATTCACTTATCCAAACTGCAAACTATCTACTACCTGAGATTTTTGAAACTTAAACCTTTTCCAAAATTGGTTTAGTATTTGCTATGAATCCAAAAATTCCACTTTGTATTGTCCCTTTAAATCCTCCACTACTGAAAACTTTTGAGTTTTAAAACTTTTCCCAAAGCTCTTTTTTTGTTACGTTTGCTACAAATATGAAACAAAAACACACTGTAGCTTAATATTAGGGGAATTTGCAGTTACACAAACCTCTAATTTTCCATAGCATATTTATCTTTTTCTTGTTTCCTATTTATCATCATTGTGCAAGTCACCGCTTTATTTCAGTACTTTTTATCTCAGCGATGTGCAATGCAAAATGAAAATGGGCGCAGCCTCCGCAAGCTTGTTCCTCCCTTAGTGAAATGTTTGCTATTCAGACCCATTTGGATTAGACCTATTTGTTGTAAAGAGTTCAATTTCAAGTAGCAATAGCAACGAGGTGTCTCCCTTTTTATGGCTTTTGCAAATTAAGGGACTGTTAAATAATGTTTAATTTTTGTTTCTATGAATAAATATTTTTTATCGTGAGCTGTGACCTCTGGATTAGGATCACTGTACTGTACATAAGGCCTTAACAGCATTCAGCTGACGTCTGTAAATAAAACTTTTTAAAAAGTCAATGTTCTTTGTGTTGTGTCGTTTTTACCGTGGCTGATGGAGACACAAATGTTAGCTTCATGAGGTAGAATGCGCTTTCGGCAGCTCTACGTGTTCATTAAAGGTGGATTTGCTCATCGCCTTGCTGCGATTGTGTCATGTTTGTTAAAAAACGGGGTGTGAGAAGCTTTTGTCATTGCTTTTTGTTGTGTTGTCGATGTCACTCCCCGAGCAGAAATACAGTCACGGCTTTGTCACACGCTGACACTACACTGGGCTTTATGTGTTTGGGTTTGTGGTTCGAAGAGTCTCTAAAATAGAACTGAAGGTTAAAGACATTTTTTAAAAATGACATCAAACTGAGGTAAACGTTAAGAAGATAAAACATGAGGGACCGTGATGGCGTCTCTGTAATTTGCGCGGGGATTACGAAGGTCATGACCCCTTCCAAAAAATCAGACGCAGTTACTGTATAACACCCACAATAATCATGTTGTTACGCTAAATAAAAAATATCATTTATCTCGCATGGATAACTTGTCGATTTTCTTTATTTATTTCTTTTTCCAGCAAAAAAGAGTCAATGTTGATTATCCAGCTCGCCGTCCGCTGTACAAACACACGCGCAGTTAGTTTGCGCGCTCGCGGCTCTCACGTGGAAGTTCAGACAATGTTCCCCATTATTACAGACAAAACTTTTTATTTCACCTGATAAATAACAACCAGCATTCTCCTCACAATACAGCATTTTCTAAACGTTGTCCGTCGCGTTATTGTGACGCTGCGCTGAGGTCCGCGGGGCATTGTGGGAAATGTAGTTCTCGCCCAGAAAAAATATTGATCAGATTTTTCCCCATTTTATAATGTTCGAGAGTAATCAATAGAAAGAAAACTTACATAGAAAAATGGTTACTGGTCATTTACTGATTAACCCAGCTGAAAGACGGATGGATGGATCTCAAAAACTACTGCTGAACTTTTACTGGCTTCAGAAGATTGTTTGGACTGTCCTACTTTCTTATTTTCTTTGTTTTCTTCCTGACTGACGTCATTGTCCTGCATTTCCCAAATTAATCCAGCGTGAATTTAGGCCAAGTGCCAGTCTGTCTTACTTGAGCTCCAAGCCAAGCTCATCCAGCTGCATCCTGTAAAACCTCACCAAATCTTCCCACTACTTATCTCACGCCTTATCGTGAGTTAATTGAAGCAATATTGCGATAAGGTGTCGCTCTTTGGAGTGTGCCGACTTTACGAGGAACCTATCAATGTGAATCTGATTTCCTGCTGAGAGGATTTTTCCATAGATGAACTTTGCTCTGATTAGACATACGCTAGAATGCTTTTGGGACGCGCAGATTTCCTGAATGGACTTTTTGGAGTGAATCTTGCAGTTGCAGATTGATTAGAAAGCAATCATATGATTAGCTTAGATTACAGTTTGGACAGTTTCTATGAGTAAGAATTTCTCCCTCATTGAGAAGTTGATAACCCTGTGAAAAACTGTAGTGACATCAAATTTAATGCCTGTTCTCTCAAACCTGAGCCATGTCATGGGACTTTATACTTAACTCAAGCAACTTACAATAAACAAGTAACAGACCCACAATAGTGCCGTAATCACTAACTGTATAAAGCTGCTTCATGCACAACATGCTCTTCAAACCCTTCACAGTGGCAAACTTGGCAAAGTGAAGGTGAAGGAAACACAACCACCATCAAGATGCTGTATATGCAAACATTTGTTCAGGAAAAAAATATTTGTGTAACTGAATTGTCCAGAAATTTGCCAGATACAGACCTAATAATATTCTTGGCAATGTAGTGGAATGCAATCTTGTTTTGAAAGTTCTGAGCCGTTTCTTTTATCTAGAAAAAAGTTCAAAGACAACACCTTTGGAATTTTCCATATTTCTCATTTCTCAGATTTTCACATAGTAGATAAGCAAATAAAATACCTGTTTGGTGAATAAAATTGTCCAATATTACACATAGAATTAATGTGAGTTGCAAAAGTGAGACACCTCTAAAAGATGGAAGGATGGATGGATGAATGGGTGAATGGATGAATATATAGATTGGGTGGGTGGATAGATGGATGGAAGGATGGAAGGATAGATGGGAAGGCAGATTTGTGGATGGATGGACAGATGGATTGGTGGTGGGTGGCTGGATGGCTAGATAGATAGATAGATAGATAGATAGATAGATAGATAGATAGATAGATAGATAGATAGATAGATAGATAGATAGATAGGGTGGGTGGGTGGGTGGGTTGATGGATGGATGGATAGATGTTTGGATGGATAGATGGATGGGTGACTGGGTGGGTGAATAGAGGGATAAGACAGAAGTATGGATGGATGGATGGATGGATAGATAAGAATAAAAGAAGCATTGCAAAAGTGAGTAAACACTGCTTTCTGTCCTGAGACTTCTTGTGGTGTGAACCTGGTAAAGCTCCAGCAACTTGGGTAAGAGGTTTATGTAAAGAGAGTTTAGAAGACGGCAAGATGACGCAGAAGTTGATGAGATTCAGGGTGTTTTCATTTCTCAGCAAATCTGACATCAGAACTGCAGTCTTGCTATAAAAAACCCTGAACATGACTATTATCAGAGCTGACATCATGGCTAAGCCCGTGTTTATTAGTCATCAAACCATTTAGTGTCATAAAGCCAAGGCTTCTGTTTCAGCAGTGGAGGAGGAGGAGGAGGAGGAGAGAGAGAGAAATGCCTTGAAGTCACATGTATACATTATTGGACTCTGGCCAGTGATTCCATGGACAATTACATTTATCAGAAGTGCTAAGGCGTATCATAGATCATATACGGATTACAAGTGGACACACTGACCTCCAGTGCTGCACGCATCGTAGCATGTGGTACCATGAATTTCTTCATTTTGAATGCAGGTGTGTATTATCTACTATTTAATAAAGTTGATTAGTGACTGACCCATTATAACCTGCACACACCTGCGGGTTTAAACTCCAGAAGGTTCTTTTGGTCAATGATAGGGCCATATCCAGCTCTTAGTAACAGAGTGGGCCAGGAAGGTTTATATGTACAGTATATCAGTCAAATAAATATTAAAAAGACATACGACATATTTGAAAATCTCTCTTCCCCTCAGGTGGGTGGGCTCCTGGAGACTTATTATCATAGATAGATAAATAGATCAGACAGAGAGAAAGACAGACAGAAAGAATAAAAGAAGGAAGGA
Source organism: Distichodus sexfasciatus (assembly GCA_032718565.1). Taxonomy (NCBI): domain Eukaryota; kingdom Metazoa; phylum Chordata; class Actinopteri; order Characiformes; family Distichodontidae; genus Distichodus; species Distichodus sexfasciatus. The sequence goes on from JAVGVS010001114.1 coordinate 16,121, forward strand.
AGGAAAAGGAAGAAAGGAAAGAAAAGATGGAAAGAATGAATGAAGGAAGGAAGGAAGGAATGGGAGGAAGAAAAAGTAAAAAGCTGGAAGAAAGAAAGTAAAAAGGAAGGAAGGAAAGAAGGAAGGAAAGAAAATGGAAAGATGGAAAGAAAGAATGAAAGGAGGAAGGAAAAGGAAAGAAGGTTGAAAGATGGAAAGTAATAAAGAAAGAGAATAGAAAGATAGAAGGAAATAAAGAAAGAATGAAGGAAGGAAAAGGGGAAAAAGGAAGAAAGGAAAGAAAATGAAAAGATGGAAAGAAAGAAGGAAGGAAGGAAGTAAAGAGATTGAATTCGCTAAAACAATCATATATATTAAATTTGGCTGTAGTCCCAATGCTGAACTGACCGATGCTGATTTCCTGAACCTTTAAAACCAACGTGCTGGACAATTTGTACTCGTCTTGAACCCAAAAGGAACAAAAAGCTGATAAGACAAGCGTCCCTGGGATGAGGGGACTCTCTACACTATTAATGATTGTGCAATAAAGTTATGTAATGATTTACTTATTAAAAGCTCGTGACAATCAGATCACAGCAGCAAAGGTTCACGCACAATTACGGCAATAAAACTCCTGGTGAAGTGCACCGAGTTCAGCTGTGTTATAAAATCATCTGAATCACTTTTTATATGTGACATGTTTTATATAAATGATTATATTTGAGGTGTTGAAGACAACATTTAGCCTCAGTATTATATACTATGGGCTGGTTTCTTCAAGCCTTAGTCTTGGACTTAGTTGCAGTACCAATGGAGATTTACAGTGCATCCGGAGAGTATTCACAGTGCTCCACTTTTTCCACAATATCCTATGTTACAGTCTTATTCCCAAATAGATTAAATGAATCTAACCCTAACCCTAACCCTAGAATGGGGAAACTGCCCAAAAATAGGTGTGCCAACCTTGTGGCATCATACTCAAAAAGACTTGTGGCTGAAATAGCTGCCAAAGGTGCTTTGACAAAGTATTGAGCAAAAGCTGTGAATACTTATGTAAATGTTTGATTTTTGTTTTTTATTTCTAATAAATTTGCAAAAGTTTCAAACAAACTTTTTTCACTTTGTCATTATGGGGTATTGTGTGTAGAATTTTGAGGTAAAAGATGAATTTAATCAATTTGGGAATAAGGCTGTAACATAGAATATTGTGGAAAAAGTGGAGCACTGCGAATACTTTCCAGATGCACTGTATCACTGAAAGTCAAAGTTAGTCTAAAGGTGTTTTCACACTTGGTCTGTTTTAGCCATTAAAGCGAACTCAGATCGATTAGTCAGCATTTTTTACATACATGTGAACACGCCAAACAAACTCAGACCCCCGGAAACGAACCAAACTGAGACCACATCCGGAGGTGGACCACCTCTCAGTCCAGTTCGCTTAAAGTCCGCGGCACGGTTCGTTTAACTTGCTTCGTTTAACACAAAGCGCTCCTGGTTTGCTTCGACAGTTTTTGTTCGCAGTGAAAACTACCCAGAATGCAAAGCAGTAAAGGTCTGAGAGCGCCAAAAGAATTAAGATAAGGTAAGATAAGATAAGAAAGAACTTTATTTATCACAAGTGAAATTATTTTGTCATGAACATGCTCAGTGTAACAAGAAGAATAAGACAATAAAGAATTTAAGAACAACAGTAAAATGATAAAAGAAAAATTAAAAATAAATAAATTAATTTAAAAAATAACAAATAAGAAACAACTATAATGGATTAAGTATGAACAGAAAAAGGACTGAGGCCCCATCTGAGCTGAAGTGGAGCAGAAAGATAACCGAGTCCCCTTTCAAATGAACTCACAGTGTGAACATAAGAAGAACTGAGTTCCCTTTCTGTTGGTCCACTTTTTGGACCACGTTTAGAGGACTGAGTTCGGTTCCTTTGAAGAGGACTGTATGTGAAAACACCCTAAGACTAGGCCTAATCTTAGACTGGGAAATTGGCCTTACGTGTGTTTAGTTGTTTAAATATTGGTAGAAGCGAATACACACAGAAAAGTACAGTAATGTTTTGCAGTTTTAATTTTGACCACTGTGTTTATTTATTTGTTTGTTCATTTTTGGAAAAACACAATAATTTTGCTGCTGTTACTTTAATTACTCAAATGAAAATCCCTTAATAATTAAATCAGTAATTACAACATTACTTAATATTAGATAACTCTAAAAAAATTAATGATTATATACAGTATATTTTTATTTATTTTTTATATAATATTTATTACTGTAAAAAAAAATATTAAAACATTTCAATTAAAAACTAAACTTTTTAAACATTGTACATTAATTGATTATTAATTATTCATTATTCAACATCATTAAACTCTAATTAAATCAGTCATTTCTACATTATTGTTATATACCTATTAAAACAATCAATGCATTGAATGACAGCATATTAGTGCATTACAGAATATAAATATATATGTATATAAATGTACATTTTATTTATTATTTTATCAGCAGTAATATTTTATATTATATTGATTATGAATGCTCTGTAACTATACAATAATTGTGTAAATTCAGTGGTGATGTAATTTTGGTTGAAAATGAATTATATCTCATATTATTGTTTGTTTTCTGTGATTAGAGTCATGTTTTTGTAAAAGTAAAAGTGTTTCTCGCTCTTTACAAGCTTCCAAAGTGAAAACCTGCTCATTAAAATCTCCAAACATTGTCTCAACTGTTGTGTTTGTGATTGCAAAATGAGCAGGCGCATGTTTATTCTCCTGGTGGTGCCATTTGATATGACTTCAGGTGTTGTGCCACAGCTGTGTTTTTACTTTTATTTAGGGCCTTTAATGGCACATTGTCTTGAGTTTAAATGACTGCACATTTTTTTACGTTCCAGTAACATGACACAAGCAACTGCTCTTTGCAAAGTCAGCGTTAGTAGTGCAAAGGCACCCAAACATCATCATCATCCTCATCCTCATCATCATCCTAATCATCATCCTCATTCAGTCGGCCACAGTATTTTTAGGCCTCGGGAATTTTGCGTCCTTCTTGTGAATCAGGGAAAAAATGCTAAGAATGTCCCACACACTGCATTTCCCACGTCAGAAATATGACATGAAGCAAAAGTTTCTTGTTGTGCGAAGCTAAGACTTAAATAACTGTTATCGGTCCCTGTGCGAACAAAAATAGTAGTTATGCGTGTTTTTCTATGTCACCTCAAAAGTAAATTACAGACGTTCATGCAGATATGGTTATTCTGGCCGGGTCACCGGGGGAAGACGACTGGGAGATGCTCTGTTTGAGAACCACGTAGCACACACACACACACACACACAAGGTCACACACACAACCACAGACCAAGGCCGAGGGAGGCTGATCGTTCACTCCTGTGTGTGAATGAACGAGCGCTGATAGAGGCACAATAACGTCTGTATGGCTACAAAACAATAACAAAAAACACACAATGACTTATTATTATCACACTGCAGTGTGTTTGGGCTCTGCTCGGTGCAAAAACATGAAGTGAGAAACTTTTTTCAGGCTGAAAGCAGCGTTCTCAACCTAATATGCTTGGTGATGTCAGGTGGAGTCTTTATATTGTGAAAACTGGAATAAGTGTAGCCCGAGTGCAGACAAATAGCCCCTCGGGGCGTAATGGCACAACAATCCTAAAATTAAAGCTTGTATTGCTGTCACATGAATACCGTCATCAGTTTCCTTTTTCTTTTGTTCATCATCTTTCTAGGTTCAACAACACACTTTTACATATTTTGTCTCCATTGTGTTGACATTACACACATATTTAACTGCACTTATACTGGCCACCATACATTATAAAGTCTAATAATAATAACAATAATAATAATAATAATAATAATAATAATAATAATAATAATAATAATAATAATCATCATCATCATCTTTCCTCTTAAGCTCTTCATCAACATCATCCCATACTTATATACTTCCGTTTCAATGTAAAACTTCTCGTTTATCGTGAGAAAATGTTTTGTTGCCATGGCAGATGTACATATAAAGGTGAAAGCACAAACATGAACAACAAATAATTTAGTAAAACCATGCTAATAAATAGTGATATGTTGATCACTAAGCGTTGATTTCTTGAACTTAATCTTGGACTTAAAACTCTAAGTGATGCAAACTAGGCTTAATCCTAAAAGTGGTTCTAAGTGTCTATGGCTGAATATCTGGTTTGACCAGCTCTGTTTAGGGATGTAGCAGTTATTGGTCAGTTTGGGAATAAGATTTTTTAACAAGTTAATGCTGAAAGTCACTACTGGTTCCTGGTGGGGCTGCATGGTGCTGCATTACTACAGCTTCGCTCTCATGTGGACAAACAACAAAAGCGCTGAGTCGCTTACCATGAATCTTTCTCAATATTTATTCTGAAATTAATTAAATAACTAATAACTAAATTATCTTTTTACATTAGGTCTCCACAACGGACCTTAAAAATGTTTGAGTATTGATCTTCAATTGTGTGGCTATTGTACAGAAGTCACATTATCACATACCCATCTTTCGCTACTCAATCACATTTCTTTTGATAATAGTTTATAAATATACACGTTAAAACAGCATTTTTGACATCATATGCCACAACAAGTAAAACACAACACAAATCGTTTCATTTTAACAATGCACTTTAACTTTATAACTTTGCAATTGGTAAATCTATTTCATATCTGTATTATAGTTTGTGTATGGCAAAGTTTAATATAATATATTTTGGGGTTCGGGTTAGAATTATGCTGCGTGTTGTACTTGCTTCATAACTATGCATGCGACAAATAAATATTCTTCCATCTTAGATCATGCAAATAAGTGTACGCAAGTTCCGCAAACCATTAATCACCAGTTTTATTAAGTGTAAGTTCTCTAAGTTGTTTGTTACTTTCACCATGGCCATAAGCGTTGATGTTCTCTCCAGCTCGCCGAGGCTGTGCGCGTCAGTATTAGGTCAGGGTGGAACCGCCATCTGTCAAGACGGAACCCAAACGTTCCGCCTGCTTAAAAGCCTCCGGCAGCTAAATCCTGAATTTGGGATTTTCTCTTTTTCTGGTTTTGTGTTAAATAGCTTTGCATTTCGTTCTGACTTTCCTTTGATAAGTTGTTACTTTTTATAGAAATATTTGATTTTCCTTTTTGAATATAGTTTTATTTATCAACCTTTATTGATTTTGTTAGTTCCCCTTACCGTTAATAATGGTTCTGGTTGATTGTTATTTTGGGGCCAGAATTTTATGTTGACATTTATTTTTGTATGATTTTTCTTGAGAAGCCAAATTGACCCAGTCAACATTTACCTCTGCGTCCTTGTATCTACTGCTTGAACTATATAATATAATATAATATAATATAATATAATATAATATAATATAATATAATATAATATAATATATAATATAATATAATATAATAAGCATTAATGACTTCCACGGCTTTTAATTAACAGTATACACTAGTCTTAATCTCTGTTAGCCACAAATAATCCCGATAATTCCCTTTAGCCTTCACGCTTTGTTAGCCACAGTAGCAGCTTTCTGACAGTGAATATTAGCCTTAATTGTTAGCAACTAAAATTCCCCACATTTGCCTGCTTTTTAAATGTTTTTTAACGACTCCTTCAAATTTTCAGTCACATTAGCATCCTCACACTTTATAATAACAGCCCCTATTCGTCCTTATTATGTGTTAGCCACTGATGCTAGCAGTTCCCATTAGACATAGTTCTTAGTTAGCTATATTAGCGCCATCACTGCTTATTCTAACAATCCTCATTATCTTTATTTTTTGTTAGCCTTTTTTAAATGTCTTCACACCTTTAAGTTAACAGTTGCCTTTAGCCCAACAGTATATTCACAGCTAGTGCTAACAGCTCCCTATAGTCTTCATTTTCTGTCAGCCAGATTAGCACATTAGTTTTACAATTTAAATTCCACTCCTCCCAGAACAGAGTGACCTAATCTCTGAAGATTAGCTTTGTTAAGATTAGCTTTTCATAAATGGCGGCATTCACCTTTACACAATTCTCAAGATAATAAATCACAAACACAGATAAAGACTTCCGTTACCATATATGAACATGTTTTCCTGTGCAGTTATTTTGCCATCAGAAGTAACACAACTTTTTATCATATTTATTTGGGATTTATTAAGCTAATTCATACAAAAATCGTTCACTTTGTTTCTGAAGAGCCCATTTTGTGAGCAAAAAATATTTTGAGATTAAATCCCATTGAAATAAAACCAACTGAAGACAAGATGGCACACAGATTTAATGCTAACTATCTCCAACAACTGACTTATGCTAAAAGCATGTGACTTGTGCTACGGTTCCTCACACAGTGTTCATTTATTGCTAGCTTCAGGTCTGCATATAACTGAGAGGAAAGTTTAGAGTTGGAACAAAATTTCAGCCTGAAAAATTTCTAAAACTGGAATTTACAGCTGATAATCATCTTTTAAATCCTTCTGAGACACGTTAGAACAGTGAATGGACCACATCATGATTGCTCTTGGTACAGTATATAGGAGGCAAGAGTGAAAAGTGTTTTATTCAGTTCACAAAGATCATGTGTGCTGGTTATTGCTGATTTGATGAAAATTCTGAATATTTTAAGTTGGACCAACTCTCCAGCCTGGTTTCATTTCTAAATCTGAGTTTTACAACGGATGATTAGCTTTTGAGTTGTGCTGGAGAAGTGAACACACCACTTCATGTCTTGCTCTTTGTTTTATGTCGTTCGCACTGGTCATTTGTGCTGGTTCAGTGGTTCAGCTGGCTTTGTGACAGTTTATTCAAAGCAGATGAGAGACAAACATGGTACAAATGGCACAAACGCACACTCCAGTCGCCGTAATGACCAAATCAATCGTTTCTTCAAGTAGTCTGGAGTTCCTGCTTTGTTGTTCGCTGATTTCAGAGAATCTCGAGGAAAGTCGTGGTCCTGCCTCATATGCGGCACCGTTTTGTACATGGCCATTGGTCACTTGATCGAGTGAATCTGATTCGTTTTGGCTCCTCTGTGGCTCGTTGGAAGGACTGGAAGCGAGGGATGCAGTGTAGTGGGCTAGAGATAAATAGAATGAATGAAACAAGAATGAAGAACAAAAGGACAAAATTAAGCTATTGCTAGCAAGAAACACAAGCAGAAATGACCATTAACTAAGAAACGAGCTTCGCCGTTCTCCTAGAGCCTTACCCACGGCAGTGCGCACAACGAGGGCCAGGACGAAGGCGAAGAGGGCGGAGACGGCACCGGCGGCCAGCACCAGCTGTGTGCTGCTGCGTTGAAAACCTCGCCACGCTTTACCCAGCTGGATCCCGAACAGGGCCAAGCTACAGGGAGTCATGTCCTCCTTCTCTCCCTCAAACTGCCTACACCTAGAGGAGCAAAGAGCAGAAAGTGTGATCGGTTACACACCATGGACGCAAACACGGAATCTTCTCCAATAATTAGGATTCTATCACGACTACGCTCTGACTGGCCAGAGAAGGTCGCCCCTTTCTCGTCTTATATCCATCACCTACCTGTAAAAAGCGCTCAGGGAAATCATGTGTAATGTGAGCATTATGTTTCAGTTACCTGAGTAAGAGCGTCTCCACCACCTCCGCTTTCTCCTTCTGCATTTCAGCTGATATCTGCATCTGCTCCAGAACGTTGTCAGGAACGCCGTGGCCTTCATCCATCAATACAGCCAGATTGTACGCCCCCTAAGATGCCAGACAGAAGCGTGACATGACTCAGTTGTCCCTTTTACTTTCTGTCTGCAAGCATCAGAAGCCGTGGATTTGACATCTGATGCTGGAAAGGCTTCTACTGTTCTACTAAGGTCTGAGCCCGAATCCATCTCCAGGTGGACTTCCTGATCCAGACTTTCCTGATAAGTCTTCACAACAACTTCTAACTACTACATTGGAGGTTAAATCAGCCACGCCCTTGACTAGCACTGTTCTAGCATTTTCTTTGTTTCATATCTCTACATTTTTCTCAGTTCTCGCACCAAGATTTGGATTTGGCTGATTAAATTTAAACATGCATTAAATAGTATCTGGACTTGTGTGACACCAAAAAATCTCAGAAGAAAAGTGATCTCTTGGCTGAATGTCAAGATGCACACTGATGATGCCTGAGCATGTATTATACTCAACGCAACACGACTCTCTGTGTTTAAAATGGGAAATGTGGCTTATTTGTAAAGGGGAAGGTGAGGAGATACCTGAGGGCTTCCCAACAGCGCCGCCCTGCTGTACAGTGCTATAGCCGTCTCTACGTCACTTTCAGCCATGTGGCGGTCTCCCATCTTCAGGAGGCCTGTGAGAGAGAGAGGGGTGCAGGTGGGAGCTGTAAAAAAGTCTAAAATGTTGGGAAAAAATTGTTGATTGTATTTTGTAAATGTACGAGCGTCAGACCCACCAGACTCGTGAGGAAGGTGGTTGTAGGTGGAGTAGTTGTGGTACCGCCAATGGCAGTCAGAGCCGTGCTTCAGCACCTGATGAATGAATTTAGATTGAGATAAACTGACTCAGATTATAAGGAAATAGAAAACGTTGTGTTACACAGAATGTTGGGCTGGATTACCTCACAGAGATGAGCTGCATTGTTCTGGGCCACAACTAGGCCTGTCTCTGCTAGCATGGCGTACTTTAGTAGGGCTTCATCCCTTAGAGAAAATACACACACACACACAGTTGATATGTAAAGGTCGTGGTCAGTTGGGTTACAAAACAGCAAGTCACTCCTGACTGAAAAGTTGCAACATGGAGAGTACAGGCAGAACTAGATATGCCTTAATGAGGAAGGCAGACAGTGAGAAAAACAGTAGATCTGGAGGATGGATTTGGTGGATGAAAAATGAAACAATGGCGTGTATGAATTGGTGATGGATAGACGGACAGTGAGTGGACAGATATGTAGGTGATTGGCGGAGAGATGGTTGCATGGATGTATGAAAGAACAGTGGCTTGTATTGATGGATAAATATGTGGTTTATTGGGGATGGGGACATGGATGGAAAGATGTGTGATCTGATAGAGAGGAAGGTAGAAGGTGGATCTGATAGAGAGGAGTGCCTAAATAAAAGGAAGGATGGAGGGATAGATGGATAAGTAAGTGATCGAATAGAGATGTGTGTATGAATTTGCTGGAGATGAGTGCATGAATGAAATAATGAATGGATGGATGGATGGATGGATGGATGCATAGTTGGTGGGTTGGATGGATGAATGGAGATGTCAGTGACGTGGAGGAGAGATGAGTGCATGAATGGAAGGATGGAAGGACAGATGGAGGGATGGATGCATGCATAGATGGGCAGGTAAGTTATCTGATAGAGATGAGTGCATGGATGGATGGATGAATGGACAGATGGATAGGTAAGTGATGTGGTGGAGAGATGGAGGCATGAATGGATGCATGGTTGGTAGGATGGACAGGTGTACAGGTAGTTGATGTGGTGGAGAGATGGGTGCATGAATGGATGGATAGATGAGTCTCACCATGATCCCTGCTGAAAGGTTTGTAGAGCTTCTCTAGTGTTGAAGCCCAGGTGTCCGTTCCTTTCACTTATCTGCTTCAGTAGACTGTGGACAAAAAGTAGAAAAATCAAACTGGACCTCAGCTCAAACTGGACATCAACACTACTTCATTCAGCCATCCGTTTTGCCACTAATGCACCGTTTCATATTCATCACTGTGATCGGTATAAACTGGTGGGCTGGCCATCTCTTCATACCCGTCGGTTCCGTCACTGGCTTCTCCTCATATGTAAGACAATAATGGGCAAGACACCTATCTACCTGTCATCCCTTCTTCTTGCCTCTCATAATACTTATGAAATAAGAATAAGTAATTTCATCAAGTTCAGAACCCCCCCTACAGCTACTACTTTTGGACGTAATGCAGCTTTGCAGCAGCTCATGACTGGAACATATTACAAAACACTATGAAACTTAAAACTCTGAGCCCAATCTCCACTTTCAAGCAGAAACTTCAAAACATTATGGCTGATACTTGTTACTGTTGACTTTCCTGAATGTGCATATTTATGCATTTTATTTTTCCTTCTCTTGCTTTTTATTTCTCTTAATGTAATTGTTTGTTGTTGTTGTTGTTATGGGTATGTCTTTGTACAGCTATGTAGTATGTTCATATTTATGTTTGCAGCCTCTTGGTCAGGTCATGTTTGTAAATGAGAATTAGTTCTCAAACATTTTACCTGGATAAATAAAGGTTAAAAAAACAAAACCTCAAACTGGAAATCAACTTAAACCAGTTAAACCTCAAACAGAATAAAACCTATTCAGGCAAGATGTAAACGAAGACAGTAGAAGACGTAAAAGACAGTAAACGATGATGAAATAAATGATGGTCTGTCCGATTCTTGTTGATAACAACCGGGCGTGTTTTCCTTTTGTGTCGAGTTGCAAAACAGTTGCAGCATGATGTGGTTGATTTTATTCTTCTTGCATGACATGGCACACATTTTTTTTAAGCGTGGTGTCTCACAGTGGGTATAAAACCTACATCACAGCTTTTTCAGGATCTCTGCGAACTCCTGGCAGCATTCCTTTGGACAGGGTCGCTGCTGCCTCTATTGCCCCCTCCACGTGCCCCAGCTGCCCCGCCTTCAGGAAGCAGTGAAATGCAGCTGTCTATAACACACACACACACACGTGTCAGGGTAAAGGTGCTGTGTGCTGCGTTCACAATGACAAATATTCACTCTGCCAACCTCGTTTTTTCCGGGCGAGTCCGGCATGGCCCCGTGGAGGTGATACACTCCCAAATTAAACACTCCGTCCCGACTCCCGTTAGCGGCTGCTTGCTGGAAATAACGCACAGCTTTTCTGTCGTTCCGGCCGGCGGTGCTGTAGTACCAACCCAGACCGTTCAGCGCCTCCACTGAACCCTGACACAAACACACACAAAATTCACAGAGAAATATACTTTGCAATTAGCACACACAGATGGGCACTGAGTGTCTGAAAATGACACATTCACACCAGAGACATCACACACACACACTCACCATCTCGGCCGCCTTGTTCAGGAATCTCAGTCCAAGTGTTCGGTTCCTCTTCACGCCGGTTCCCTAATTAAAAAAAACAACTTAAATGAAAAAACTGCAGACAACAGAAAATGCTTCTGGAACGATAAGTGATCTGATAGAGCTGAGAGCATGAATGGAAGGATGGATGAATAGATGGGTGGACGGATAGATGGATGGACAGATGAACAGGTATGAGGGATGGATGGATGAATGAAAGGATGGATGGATGAATGGAAAGATGAACAGATAAATGGATGGAGGGATGGATGCATGGAAAGATGGAAAGATACTTGAAAGGAAGAATGGATGGAGTAATGAATGGATGGATGGATGGATAAAGGGATGGATGAATGGAAGGATGGATGGATGGATGGATGGATGCATAGACGGATGGAAAGATAAGTGATCTGATACAGATGAATGCATGAATGGAAGGGTGAATGGATGGAGTGATGAATGAAAGGATGGATGGATGGATAAAGGGATGGATAAAGGGATGGATGAATGGAAGGATGGATGGATGGAGGGATGAATGAATCAAAGGATGGAGGGATGGATGGATGGATGGATGAAAGGATGGAGGGATGAATAGATGGATGGAGTGATGAATGAAAGGATGGATGGATGAATGGAGAGATGGATGCATGGACGGCTGGAAAGACAAGTGATCTGATACAGATGAGTGCATGAATGGAAGGGTGAATGGATGGAGTGATGAATGAAAGGATGGATGGGTGGATGGATGGATGGATTGATTGATGAATGAAAGGATGGATGGATGAATGGAAGGATGAACAGATAAATGGATGGAGGGATGGATGCATGGAAGGATGGAAAGATAAATGAAAGGAAGAATGGATGGAGTGATGAATAAAAGGATGGATGGATGGATGGATGGATGGATGGAGGGATGGATGGATGCATAGACGGATGGAAAGATAAGTGATCTGATACAGTTGAGTGCATGAATGGAAGGGTGAATGGATGCAGTGATGAATGAATGGATGGATGGATGGATGGATGGATGGATGGACGGAGGGATGAATGAGTCAAAGGATGGAGGGATGGATGGATGAAAGGATGGAGGGATGAATAGATGGATGGAGTGATGAATGAAAGGATGGATGGAGGGGTGAATGAATGGAAGCATGGATGGATGAATGGATGAAAGGATGGATGGATGGATGGATGCATAGACAGATGGAAAGATAAGTGATCTGATACAGTTGAGTGCATGAATGGAAGGGTGAATGGATGGAGTGATGAATGAAAGGATGGATGGATGAATGAGTCAAAGGATGGAGGGATGGATGGATGAAGGGATGGAGGGATGAATAGATGGATGGAGGGATGAATGAATGGAAGCATGGATGGATGAATGGATGAAAGGATGGATGGATGAATGGATGGATGAAAGGATGGATGAAAGGATGGAGGGATGAATGCATGGACGGATGGAAAGAAAAGTGATCTGATAGAGATGAGTGCATGAATGGAGGGATGAATGGATGGATTATCTAGAGGTGCATGAATGGATGGATATTTGAAGGATTCGTTAGAGATGGACGGCTGGATTGAGGGAAAGAAGGATGGATCTTGTCGTTGATGGGACAGCTGGGTGAAAAGTGTAAGGAAAGATAAAGGTGAAAGGAGAAGGCATGCAGGACCTTCAGCAGCAGGATGCCGTAGTCGTACATGGCCGTGGTGTCGCTCATCTGCAGTGCGCACCTGGAGTACCACCTGACCGCTTCGGAAATGTCCTTCTTCACACCGTTACTGCCCCAGAACAGCATCCGGGCCAGCGTTTTCTATCACACACACACACACACACACCACATCATTTTACTCTGCCTATACGCACGCTTGAAACACTCCACGCCCTCGCACTCAGATCTACTGTATGGAACGCCAAAAGTGCCACAACTAACCTTACGGCATTTTACGGCATAAAGAGCAGCGTTTGACCACAAGTCACTGGAACGCCACAAAAAGCAGCATTTTCAACGCATACAAAACGCCGGTGTATTAGATCAGTTTTTAATGAATAAAATGGTTATCAAAACCGGGCGTTTTACTGTCAATTGTGTAGAAATACAGGCAAATTGTGGCACCTTTAGTGTTCCATATGAGGGTGTGTGGAGTGTTTTGTGCACAGACATGAGATTTTATTGAGAATTTACAGACAATGTGCTGTATTGTTATACTGATATATATCGTTATCGGGATATGAGACTATGGTCAAATCGCTCAGCCTTACTGACTAGTCGAAATCAAAGTCATGAGAAGATACTCAAACATTTAAGTAAACTCAACAAAACAATACTTTTCTAAGACAAACCAACATAAACATTAATAGTTAGCTGCTGTATCAGTGTAAGGACCTTTGCTGATTTTTACTTTTTCACTCGTTTTGCTTGTTTTTACTTGATCATTTTTATGGTGGCACCTGAGACTCGAGGTCTCCTCGCTCGGCTTGGTGTCGGAGGAACTGCACCACGTCACCCGTCTCGCCCGTCTGCGTCTGCATCTCCTCGCTGCTGCTCAGGTGCACGTGCTCGCTGAGGGATTGCTGAGAGGGAAAATCCACAATCGACTCACGCTTCCCAGATACAAAGCTCACGCAAACAGATATTCCCATACGAACACCGCCAGCTGGCCCGAGTGTCACGCCTGGCTGCAGCGTTTGTTTATGCAAATGTCGAAGAGAAATACAACGTTCAAACGGTCAATCTGTGACGGAAGCGATGGATCGCGAGTGGAGGAAATCATATGAAGCTTGTATGAGGGTGAGGTGATTAGCTGCTGGTTTTTGGACCGACGCTCCGCCTTTTCCTCACCTCAGAGTCGTGGACTCTGCCGCGGTCGGCGCTGGTCTGACGGCCCACGTTGGCGTAATAACCGTACGCCACGTCCTGGTCCTGAGGAAATCCGTCCAAACCCTGCATGTGCTTGTAGCCCAGATGCAGCAGAGAGAGACGCCGGTCGCCCACAACGCCCATCAAACTGTACATGTGACCCTGCGCAGCAAAAAGTGGAGATGCTCCAGGTCAGGGCTTCCCAAAACTCTACACGTTTTAGTTTTTTAAAGTCATTTTTATGCAGAGAAACAATTTTGAGAAAAAATTGTTAAATGAAGAATACAGTCTTAAGCGAAAACCCAGATTTAGACCAAATGTAAAAGGTTTTGGTTAAAAAAAAACCTAAAATTTGTACAAACTATTAGTTTAAAAACTCCTCCCAAAAAGATGGTTTGGTTTTAAAGTCATTTATGTGCAGAGAGGGAAGAATATTCAACATTTTGACTGTTTTTTAAAATCAATTTTAAAAGATTAAAACGTATTCTTTTTTGCCTATTTTAAACTAAAATAAAATAACACTTTTAAAAATCTGACTAATTATTCAATTCTGTGAAATATTCAACAATTAAACTGAAATGTATTTTTAAATCTAATTTGAAAAGATTTATTATATCTTTCTCTTTGTCTATTTTAAAACAACAGACTAATTGATTAATGGTAAAAGGAAAAACACGACCGATTAATCGAATATGAAAATAAGTTGCAGCACGATATGAAATATTTAAAAAATTGACTGAAATGTATTTTTAAATCTATATTTTAAAAGACAAATTGTATCTTTTTTTTTGCTTTGCCTTTATTTTAAAACAACCAACTCACTGAAAATGATGGATTAATCGATTGTGAAAATAATTGTTAGTTGCAGCTCTATTTGAAATATTAAACAATTAGACTGAAAAGCAGTTTCAAAAAAATATAAAATTTGAAACGATATTTTACACCTTTTTGCATCTTTTTTATTATTATATTTTTTATTATTCTTTTCTTTATTTCAAAGACTTATTGTATGTATTATACTTTGTATGTCTTTTTCATTGATTAGTATATAATCAAAATAACCACTAGTTGCAACCCGATTTAAAATATTAAAATATTGGTTTTATAGGTATTTTTAATTTAACCTAACAACCATCTCATCGATTAACTGGGGAAAAAACTACCAATTAATCGATCATCAAAATAATCGTTCGCATAAATCTTGCCTAATTAGCAGAGTAAAAAGGCTTGTTTTCACCTGCTCCTGGTCCAGCGGCACCGCGATGCCCGCCAGGTTCAGGGTGGCGAGCAGGAGGGCGGCCTGCTGATGACCCCAACATGAGCTGAGCTGCAGAAGCTCCACCAGGGAGGTCATGACCTCTGACCCCGGCCGGGTTCCCGGTAGCCTCTTGACAACGTCCTGGTAAAGCTGCTGAGGCAAATGTAATCTAGCGTTCCATGGGTCTGGAGAAAGAACGGAAATCAAAAATATACGCAAGTCTGAATATTTCTTGGGGTCTCGGTGTCTTATCAAACCACCATATTTCAACGTGTTTCCTCGAGAGCGCTAGTTTGGCCGACAAGATGGAGAGAAATCGCATCTTAGCATTAGCGGCAGCGTCTTGGAGACGAGATTGGGAGCATGAAATCTTCTTCAGCTGCTCCAGATAGGCCACCGTTGTTGTTAGTGAGTTCTTGACAGTGTATGTCCTGCCCCTTCCTCGATTTTGATTGGCTAGTAAGAGACAAGTGACACTGACGAGCGCAGCGGTGTCCTAATAGTGGGACGGACTCAACTGTGGGCTTAATATTAAAAAGGAACGCAACAACATTTCTGAGTTTGGTAAAAATGTTGGTCATTTTATGACGATCCCTATTACAGACCTGAGATCAGCTCCCGTTTGTGCGTTTTCAGGATCTTCAGCGCGGTCCTGTACGTCACATTTTCATCCCAAGTCCATGTCTGCACACACTTGGCGTGGCCAAACGTCCTCCTCATCTCCTCGTAATACGACTCGCACACATCTACAACATCAAATCGCGAGCAAAATATAAACATAACGTGGTGAGAATGCAGGGAAATAAACAGCGTCTCCACGTTGGCTGTCAACAATCGTGCGAATAAACGATTAGCAAACATCATCAGCATCTCTTTCAGAAACTCCACTTAAGAGTGGAGGCATTCACCGTTAGCTGGGCTCGTCGTCCCGTCTCTCAGAGCGTGTAAAAACTGCACGGTAACCGCCTCTATCCCCTCACACTGTCTGTGGGCCCGGTCCAGCATCGTCAGGGTCCTCGCTGGAGAAAAAGGGTTCACCACCTCGAAATAAAGCATTGCATGGTTTGAAAATGAAAAATACTGACGACTTCTACTCATCTGCTGTAATTGTGTATTTGACCAACTTGAAATCCACAATCATGTATCAAATTTAACATGAAAGCTTTGTTTAATTGCTAAATAAAGATGTATTCTCACCTGCTCGGAGCCTAAGCGGTAATATTTAGCCGGCCCGACGTAGCCGTGAATCCCGGGCAGATAGACGCTGCCGCCGATGGTGAAGTACCCCGATGTGTCGTTGTGGAAAACGGCAGATTGGAACCTGGAGCGTTACACACTTTTCAGTTTAATGCAACCGTGTTAGACAGATGCGAGGGGTGTTTGCCGTGTACAGATTGGGGTTGAAGACGCACGTTGAAGTAAAAGTAGAACTGACGGTGATTCTAGGGATGCACCGATCCAACTTTTTCAGTTCCGAACCCGAGTACCGATCCGATTAACCTTTACAGCCTTAAAGAGATTTACAATACGGTCGTGGGCGGGACATTAAATCAAGCAGCGAGTCGAGAGCAAACGGCACAGTGAGAGGAGACGCCGGTGGAGCCACAGTAGCGGTGATGGTCAAACGCCTAATATCAGCCCCCGATAATCCACCCGGTCGCTAATCATTAATATTAATATTTATTTATATATAAAATGGACAGGAAAAAATAGCAGTGTATATAGACATTTGGTTCCAAAATATCCAAAATATTTTTGTCTCAAATCTACTTCATTAGTTTAAGTTCCAATGCACCGTACAGTTCAGATCATTAGCTTGGCTTTCTTGCATTAATAATTCTTTTTAATCTGCTAAAGTAATGGAAAATAATTAAAATTAAATTTGATTTTTTTAGCATCACACTAAGTACAGTTGAATGATTATATATCATATAATGGCTTTTTGGAGTAAAAATTGGAGGTGAAAAAATAATGTACATCGATGATTATTCCAAAGATATCACGATTCTGAATTTTGAGTCATAACGTCCAGCCATAGTCTATATATTCTGTATATTTTATGCTGTTAAATCATTTTTAGCATCATAAAAAATGTGGTTTGAAAATACATTTTTAAAATGTTTATGCCATTAATTTTTTTAATATTTAAAAAATGTAAGTACTAAAGTAATAAAAAATGGAAACTAATTAAAAGTGTAAAAAATATTGACTCGTATCGTATAAAGACAATTATTTTTGAAAATATCGTGATGGAATTGAGTCATATCGCCCGACCGTGCTCTACACTATATTATTAAATCACTTTTAATGCATCATAAAAATATAACTCCTACTTGTATGTGTGTGTGGCTTCCGACACGGCACCTCCAGAGTCCACAAGGGTGACCAGGAGCCTGGCCTGGAGGAGAACCACAGAGACGAAGAGACGAGGGTGACGATGATGATGACAATGATGATGATGAAGTGGGTGATGTGACGGAGTGAAAGTGTGAGAACCTGAGTGTTGTGGATGAAGAGGTCGAGTCTGATCCAGGTCAAAACAGGAAGAGCAACGTGAGCCCTGAAGGCGCTTTCTCCACCCGAGGCCAACTGCACCTGCACTATGATATCACCTACACACACACACACACACTTTTTATTTCTTTGTTAAAAAAAGCAATATTTTCAGCCAAAAATAAATATTTGTAATTAAAAAAAACAAAAACATTGTAATTAATAAAATGTAAAGACTTTATAT
>JAVGVS010001115.1:0-34027 GCA_032718565.1 Distichodus sexfasciatus
ATGTATATATATATGTATATATATTTATATAGAGAGAGAGAGAGAGAATACAAAAATGTAAAATTGAGTATAGAATGCCGTTGTAAAGTAGTTATACAATAAGACTGGGCAATTAATCGAACATTGATTAAAACCAACATTCAGAAACTCTAATCAACGTAATCTTGCCCATGTTGGTTTTTCAAAATTCATATTTACAGTACATGCCTTGTCAGCGAACAATGAGGACAAAATACAGACAACAAAACTTAAAACACAATTGTTCACTGATTTGTTGGAAATATTCAGTTCATCGTGATATTGATTTGAGGTCGTATCTCCCAGACCTAATATACAATATAGACAATAAAGTAATAGTCAAAGTTTAGCAGCACAGATATTACACTGCTCTTGTAGTCCCAAATGTACAAGTAGTTCTGTGAAGAAATGTACAGATCAGGTGCAGTAAATGTAAAGGGGTTAAACGTAACGTCTGGCTTATTTCCAGTGGTGCAAACGTGTGAGTGAAAGTGTGCAGTAGTGCAGAGTCAGTAGAAGTAGTAGATCCAAGTGTCAGGTCTAGTCAGTCAGTGTAAGTGTCATGTTTGGGGCCTGTTTCCACCAAACAGGTTTTTTCCCGCTTGCAGTGTATTTTTAATATAAAACTTTTGAGCTTCAGCATTCAGAGCGCCAAGCACCTTCAGCGGAAAAAAAATCTCCCGTCAATGTCACTTGTCTCTTGCTAGCCAGTCAAAATCGAGGAAGGGGCGGGCTTACACTGTCAAGAACTCACTGCAGATGGTGGCATATCTGGAGCAGCTGGAGAAGCTTTTGTGCACCCAATCTCGTCTTGAAGACATGAGAATCAAGTTCAGACACTGCCACTAATGATAAGATGCCATTCCTCTCCATCTTGTCGGCTAAACTAGCGATCTCAAAGAAGCACGTTGAGGTAGAAACGAACGCAGAAGTGCCCAGGTTTTGAGGTTTTGAGTGCTCTCAGCAGGAAAAACATGTTTGGTGGACAAAGGCCCTTAATCTTGAATTCAAAAACAGAATTACTGTTAAAGTTTGACCAGTGGGAAGTATTTAAATCTACATGTTGTAGATTCAGCTGTGGGTGAAAAATCTGTCTCTCAGTAGCATTTTACACTGTTGCCCAAAACTATATCTAGAGTAGAAATGTCTGTGTGCTGTTCTTACTGGATGGCACATTAGTTAGAATATGAAATTTATAAAGCAGACTTGATCTGTATCCATGTGTTCCTCTGCGATTGTTATTTCACCCAGAGCTACTACATTCTGACGTTTCACTTCTCTTTACAAGTTCACTAAATCAGAGTATTTCCCTCTGTTCGCTCTTTTTCAGGAACCATAGTCAGCATTGGAGATCCTAAAAAGAAATACACAAGATATGAGAAGATTGGACAAGGGTGAGCTTCGCTCCTACAGCTTCTGTGTTGAGATCAATAAGTTACGTAAATGAGTTTTAATCACATTTCCTATTCGTTTAGAGCTTCGGGGACGGTATTTACAGCCATTGATGTTGCAACGGGACAAGAGGTGAGTGAAAACATGACTGAGACTGAAACCTGATTCATAAGTAGTCAGGCTTTTCTGGAATGCTTGTCATATGTCATTTTAAACTAAAATCACATTGCATAGAACGAGAGAAATGCCACTGAGTTTGTGTTTACACCGTGTACTTAATGTTCATGCCGCAGGTGGCCATCAAACAGATCAACCTTCAGAAACAACCCAAGAAAGAGCTCATTATCAATGAAATTCTTGTTATGAAGGAACTGAAAAATCCCAACATTGTCAACTTCTTAGACAGGTACAGTATCTCTCCTAAGGATGGGAATCAATAAAATATGTATTGTAAATATGAATTGTAATTAATTGCTGCTTGCGCTTTGGCAGGAGAGTTATCACTGCAGTAAATGCTTACAACTTTATCTAGAGTTCCATCTGGACACTTTTTACAGCCATATTTGTCTTTTCAGTACTAGGGATGCACCGATTCCAACTTTTTCAGTTCCGATATTGATGCTGATGCTGATCGTTGCGTATCAGCGGATCACGAGTCCCGATCGGATAGTGGTTTTTAATAATAAGTTGTCACTGAATAAGTGTATTTCTCTGTGACGACGAGACTGAGATTATTCTGTTGTGCTTAAGGAAATACTTGACTTAAATACTGTTTTCCTATTAAAACAATGTAATAATTACACACCCATATGTATCTGCTAAATTATTTAATATTAAAATAACATCTCAAAAACTATTCATAGTTTTGTGTTTCTAATCCTGCGGCGCTAAAACCATCAGGAACACAGAGCAGTGTGTGTGTTAACGTTCCCTACCCTTAGGAGATGAATGTATGAAGGATGAAGGAGCCTTGTGAAGTCTTGCGTAATGAAGCAGTGTGTGAACGGTTTGTGTTGTGTAGTTTTCTGGTAGGTGAGGAGCTGTTTGTGGTGATGGAGTACCTGGCCGGTGGCTCGCTGACCGATGTGGTGACGGAGACGTGTATGGACGAGGCACAGATTGCTGCTGTCTGCAGAGAGGTGGGCAAAATTGCTGCTTTGTTGCTCATTTGTTAAGGGATTTAATCACCTAATAAAAGGCACTGATATGAGTGTGGACAAGTTAGAGCTGGGCAACTGATCAAAAAGGAGTCATTTTGCCCAAGACAGCCATTCTGATAATTTATGAAACTTCTGTTAATACTTTTCAAAATTGCTTCTGTTAATACTTATCAGTTTTTACGTATACTTCATGTAGTGGTCACAATGTATTATAGAGATGGCCAATCCAAAATTAATCAGACCTGACATGCAGACTCTGATCGATGTAATCTTGCCCATGTTGATTTTTTTTTCGATTATTTTTTCTTAGTATATATAATAATAATAATAATAATACATAAATTAATTATAACCTACTTACTACTTTCCCTAGTATGTGTTGATGTATTGTCCCCTTTAAAACATACTAGCGTGTGTGTTGTCACGTTGCGTCTGCCACTACATCTGTATGTGTTTCCTTCAGTTGTTTTACACTTCACAAAGATACACACTCTTTCATTAGTAAAAAAAGAAAAACAGTACAGGCCTCGTCGGTGAAATATGAGATCCAAAAATACAAACTAAACCCACAATAAAATAATTGTTTGTTAATCATAATTGAGGTGAAATGTAAAACTAGTAAAAATGTGATGTTTTAATCCAGGTCTCCTCCTTTTACAGTGTTTACAAGCGCTGGAATTTCTTCATGCAAACCAGGTCATTCATCGAGACATCAAGAGTGACAACGTGCTGCTGGGAATGGATGGTTCTGTAAAACTCAGTATGTAACACTGCTCAGACGCATATAGAAAGCCAAACTTCATTATTATTATTGGTATTATTATTATTATTATTATTACACAACAAGGCTTCAGTGTTGATTGACTACTACTGGTGTGACATGTAGCCAATCAGAGAGTGTTGTGGTTGGGACATTAGATGAAGCATTGAGTGGCGAGCAAACGGCAGAGAGAGAAGAGACAGTAGTGGAGCCACAGTAGCACCTTTTGATTACTTAATATCGGTGATGATCAAAATTAAAACACTGATACTGATAATCGGCAAAATTCCTAATATCAGCCTCTGATAATCAGATGACCCTTAAGTGCAGGTATTAGCAGTGGAAAAGCAAAAATATACAAAAGTAGTACAAATGTGTAACTGGTTATACTACTGTATATGTGTAGTATCCAAAATATATTATGTACATGTAGTATTGCTGTGGTTGATCATTAGTGGTATATGTCCAGTAAGTATTGAAGCTTGCAATAAATTGGTTTTCTAGGCACTTTATCTCCATAATGTATATTTTTCTTTCACTCTTTCCCATTTCACGCCTCGCTCCTCTCCTCTCCCGCACTGTGTAGCGGACTTTGGCTTCTGTGCCCAGATCACTCCCGAGCAGAGTAAGAGGAGCACCATGGTGGGAACGCCATACTGGATGGCTCCAGAAGTGGTCACTCGCAAAGCCTACGGACCCAAAGTAGATATCTGGTCTCTGGGCATCATGGCCATCGAAATGGTGGAGGGAGAGCCGCCGTACCTCAACGAAAATCCACTGAGGGTGTGTTAGTTTTGAAGACATTCTCACACACTCAACACTCAGATGTCTAGAGAGTAGAAGTGAATGGCTAGCTCAGTGTTGAGACTATTAATCTCTGGGTTGTCTGTTTGAGCCTCTTTGGGTGCTGTGCTTTATTGGGGCAGTTGGTAGCGCAACGGTGATTGGAAGGTCGCCAGTTCAGGTCCTGGACTGCTAAAGGTAGACTGCTGCTCAATGCTCCCCAGGCGCACAGTGTGCTGTGATGTGTTTACAATGACAATTACTCGCTTAAACATAATACTGAGGCTTAAAGCTCTTGAGAAAATTATATTTCCAGTAACATACTTGGACTGCAACAATTAACCTGTATAACTGATTATTAAAATAGTTACCGACTAATTTACTAACCGATTAGTTGTTTACGTTGTTACGTTACCTACCTCATCACTTAAACAAACGTGACATCACAACCAGTTCTGCATATGGCCCACCCGTGGAGGAGCAGTAAGCAGCTTTCTGGCAGCGCCCAGGGAGCAGTAGCTTAGGGGACGGTACCTTGCTCATGAGTACCTCAGTGGTACCTTTACTGGTCTGGGAGTAGATCTGGTGACCTTTCGATCACCTACCTAGCGCATACTAGATAAAACGGCTTTAGTAATGAATTAATTTGGAAATCTATATCCTCATCCTTGCCTCTCCCCATGTGCAGGCACTTTACCTGATCGCCACAAACGGAACTCCAGAGCTGCAGAGTCCGGAGAAGCTCTCGCCCATATTCCGGGACTTCCTCGGGAGGTGTCTGGAGATGGATGTGGAGAAGAGAGGCAGCAGCAAAGAGCTTCTGCAGGTTAGTCATCAAGACAAGTGGGTTTTGTATAGCTTTTTTTTATATAGCTTCCGAAGGTGCTTCCATTTTCATTTCATAAGACTTCTTCCCTGCAAAAGAACCAAGTGAAATATTTCCTTTTTTTGTTTTAATATTAATGATCATAGTTGAAAGCTCACCAAAACCAGAGGAAAACCAGAAGCCCAGGATCTCACGTTATTAGAACATCTAATTTTGAGTTTGAGTAAATTGCTGTTGCTTGAAGCAACAGTCAACATAAATAAAAAAATGCTTGAAATGTTCTACTTTACGTGTTATAAATATAGCAAATGTTAAGGTTTACATTTTTGACTTAACAAACAAGGATGACCTTTTTCACAATATACTAGGCATGCACAATGATATTGGAATCTGCCAGTAACTGCTTTTTTTTTTACAGTCTTCAGCAGCGGACTGATGCTTATATTTTCCCAATATTTCCAGCTGATATTTAATGACGCATTTATTGTACGTGGGAAAGGTAGCGCTTGTGCCAGGCATGTCCAAAGTCTGAAGTGAGATCTTCTACGGCCCGCACCTTCTGTCTTTCAATGTATGGCGTTATTTTGTGCCACAATTTTAAGCACACAGTGGAACGTTCACCAGCAAAATCTTGTCTGTTCTGGCTCAACTTTGCCTGCACACGCCAAACATTATTAACTAAATTGCGTGCCTCACTTAGCGAATGTGAGCTTGCACATGGGCTGTGTCCCGAGCTGTGTACTACCACACTTAATAGTATGGTAGGTAAGGTGCTCTTATCATACTTTTCTATGTGGTAGTGTGCATCTCAGGAAATAGCCGGCGTTGTAGCTTAACGGCTCTCTTCACACTATGTAGTGCACATGGAGAGTCACACAACTCTGCCTTCTTTATTTTTTCGGCATCGGTAGATATACTTACGACAAATATCGGATATTGGCATCAGCAAACAATTCCTATATTTGCATCCCTACAAAATAATTTTTTGAGGTCCACTAGTATGTGACAAAGACTCTTGAGGACTGAGGACTTGATCTTAAGTTTGAAGAAATACATTTTCAAATAAGGCTGTTTCTCTCCCTCCCCTTTTTTGTCCAGCATCCGTTCCTGAAGGTGGCAAAGCCTCTCTCGAGCTTGACGCCGCTGATTCTTGCTGCCAAAGATGCCATGAAGAACAGCCGTTAGTGCCTTCTGCAGCAGTGTCCTTCTGATCAACGCAGTGCGACCTGTGTGCTGACTCCTGGTGGTGAACGCACCGCTGACTCCCACCCGTGCCACACTTCTACCGCCACTGTGCCGAGCTGTCAGCCAGTATTGCCAAAACCCAGTTTTTACAAACATTTCGACAGTGCTTTTAAAGCTGAGGGAAATCCTCCTGTATGTGTTTGTATGTTAATGTTAATACTAAGAATGGGCAGCGTCTTCAGAATCTCCTCCCTGTCACCGTAGCCTTTCTTAAATGACTTAATGCTGCACAGAACTTTGTGTGTTTTCGTGTGTCTGTAATGTCACTCTTTTGACTATCCAAGATGTGCTTTCAGCACTTATCTGGAAGAGTATTTAAAACAGCCATATACACAGCTGTAGACTTTGGAGTGTCAGAGTCCAGCAGAATTTATGTCCCCTTTTTGTCCTAATACTCACAGCTAATAAACCTGCTAATTAACTGATTATTTTTACTTTTTTGCCTTTTTAGCCTATGGTAGTATACTATTTTATTTAAATAAGGTATTGTGAGATTAAATTGTCCTCATGGTTCTTCATTGCTCATGGTACAGCACAGGTAGTTTATGGATTATCTATTTAATCTGGTCATGTCATGTTAGAATTCTATCTTTAAAAAGTATTGCACAAATTGTACGTCTGCAAATAACTTTTTAATTCAGTTGTTTAACCAAGACTTAGTGTCTGTGCATTTCTCTTCACAAGTCTTATATATATTTTTTTTTTTTTTACATCGTGACATCACTTTTTTTAAGCACTTTAAATGTCTCTGACGTTGTAAACATTTAAACATTCCCTGACCTTGTCTGTTAAGTCATGAATTTAACAGACAAAAAGTCTGATATGATTTGTGATTTAAGTTGAAAATTTACGAGAAGAAATATCAAAGTGGTTAATTCATAGTAAAAAAAGTCAGATATTCTCCAAGATCATAGTGAGAAATCTCAGAAATTTGGACTTTTTTATCTTGTATTTGATTACAATTTCAGGGTATGTCTGAGTTTGTGCTCG
Source organism: Distichodus sexfasciatus (assembly GCA_032718565.1). Taxonomy (NCBI): domain Eukaryota; kingdom Metazoa; phylum Chordata; class Actinopteri; order Characiformes; family Distichodontidae; genus Distichodus; species Distichodus sexfasciatus. Next base: position 7,175 of record JAVGVS010001115.1, read on the forward strand.
TAAATGCACCACTTTAGTCTGACTTTTTCTCAGAATTTTATGCTTCTCCATCAACTCCAATATTTTTTAATGTGCACAATGGCACTCCAACACCGTCGTAAGAACCGGGATCCCTGTTTGGAATCGATTCTCAAAAACGAATCCAAGTCAACTTCAACATATTTGGAATCGAAGAAAATGTTGAGAATATGGTAAAAACGATCATTCGAATATTCCACAAGAGGGTCTGGCTGCAGACGTGCGCCGGGGAACAAGCGAGAAAGCAGCAAGCAACAAGTTCTTGAGGCCAATGCTGACGGTATGTTAAGTTTTATTATTTGTTTTACTGAATTATATATTTACACACTTTTTTTTATTTCATACCATGCACACATTATTGCAATGTTAATGTTTTTGTCTAGTGCATTAGTAACTTGTTTATTTGATGACTGGAGTGAGTTTTTTAGTTACGGCAACTGCTAGTCAGTTAGCTGACGTTATCTTACCGTAAAATAGACACATTTCTACTTTTACAGAGCTTTTCATCAAGTTATCTTGTGAGTGTCTTAGTTTTCAGCATCTAGTTTTTAGTTGTTCGTGAGGTCTTGACAGGCATCCCAACCTGCAAAAACTCATTTCAGGGAGGACCCCCCTGACACCAACCCCAATTTTTTTAATCATTAAGGAGCAGTGCTTTAACTAATAGCCAAATCAGCTATAAGCTTTATTAGCACACTGCAATTATACAGTTTCTTCAAAAGTTGCCTTCATGTTTAGTTATATTACCTTTAATTGCATGTTTCTTTTTTCAGCCATAGCAAGCTTTTTTGCCCACTGGACAGAAGAGTCCAAGGCTTTCTTGAGTGGGGAAGGACAGCCTGTATTACGCCTATGCAAAAAACAAAACAAAAAGAACTTTGCAGGTAAACATTTTTAGTTTATAAAATACATTTAACTCGACCAGTAAACTTCAGAAAAGCTCTCCAGAAACTGTTCCCACTGAGTGGATATCAGTGCTCTGCTATAAATCCCACAGAAACTAAAAACAGCATTAATGAGAGATTGGTGGTATGCGTAACATAGCATGTCAACTTCATGGCTCATTCATATCTTTTTGGAAGCTGGCACAAATGCTGACATCCAACCCTGCGAAACTCAAGTCAGGGAGGTAACTTTAAGGTACTTGTATAACACATTCGAAATTTGAAAACTCCATTGTGATGAAAAGACTGTAATGGACGGCAACACAAATAAAAGTTATGAGATGTAGCCAGAAATTAGGTGAATCTAAATTGGACCCTAAGGTAGGTGTGTGTCCCATGTACAGAGAAATCATGTAGGTTTACTTGGCACAAAAAGAGGCAAATCAGAATGCCCCCTCAGGCTCACACTGACTCTTGCACACAAAAAAATACGAAAAAAAAAGAATTTTGCGAAATTCTGTCATTAAATAAGTGACCCTCCTTTACAAAACCAGGAGTCATAAGGAGTGATTGTGAGATTCACATAGCATTTTAAACCATGTTTTTTGTGTTTTTTTTTTTTTTTTTTTTTTTTTTTTTAAACAAATATATGTATATTACAAATAAATCCTTGCTGTAATATTCAAACGTCCCAGAAATACACTTCCCAGAATTCTGTGTCTGAGGGTGTCAATTAGCTGATATCAGTATGCAGTAGACTTCTGAAATTACAGATAATGTGCAATGTCTGCAAGTAATCCAAGGTGGTCCAGTTCAGTTTTTTTTTCCAGAGAGGTTAAGGGTACTGTGCTGAAACAACCATATTGCCAGATAACAGATAACTGCAACTAAGTGTTATTTTTTGCGGGCACAGGATGAATGTGTGGATGCTGCAATACCGCCAAAGGCAGAAGATTTTTTTAAAATTGGTTTTATATATCAATAATTGCATAAAACATATTTACATAAATAATACACCAAATCTTTATTCATATCTAAGGTATCTGTCATTGCACACGCAAAAACAGCCAGTCAGTGGTGCATTGACAGTCATCATCAATTCATTGGTCAGGTCCAGCTGCCCCAGATACTGACTATGAAAGATGAAGATGCTGGGAAGGCTCTGCAAGAGTACGCAGCAGTGAATGCCAAGGAAGATTTATTTGTTAATAAAGATGATGTTCTGGCTCCATTTTGTTTTGGGTTTAGCCATGTGCAAGACATGCACAGATTTTTAGAAGAAATGGTGGATTGCAGGAAGTTCACCATATACTGCTGCCTCCTGAACTAAATTAATGTTTTATTTTATTGTTTTGTTTGTGTTGCTCTTATCTAAAGAAATAAAAAATAATAATTCCTGATGTGTCCAGTGTTCTTCGTTTTTTTCCCCCCCATCCAGCTTTTATTAATCACTGTTTGGTACCTCATGGCATATGTAAAGTGCATAGCGTCTTACAGTTCTGATATATAAGATTATTAATGACACAGGATTGTACTATTTAATTTCATTTTACTCTTTATTCACATATATAAATACTGTATATATTAAATGTAAATAATATTAGCAAATTGTGATGGTTGCATAATTATTTTTTCCTTGAGATAACAGCTGGAAAAATAAACTAGCAGGGTAGGAACAGCAGTGCTCTCGCTACCACGGCCACGATGCTAATGATTACAAGTATAACAGCTGAGCATTTAGCTTGATTAACCTGATCTGGTATTTTAAATCTAACATTTTAATAAACCAACATAGGCCAGACAAACAACATGAATATGCACATGTTAACATTATTAAGAATATTTCATATCGTTCAAAAATGATAAGCCTGTAAAACTCGAAAACGTACGATTTGTACACTTTATTAGCACTACCTTAGCAAGCAGGAAACGATTCCCCGGTTGCACTTCCTGTTGTGGCTGAGCGTGCACTTCCTGTTGTGGCTGAGAGTGTACGTCTGCAGTCTGCAGCCAGACCCTTCTCGAATAATCGGAAAATTCGATAACAAAAAATGGTCGAGGCCATTTTTTCCAGAATCGAAGCTTCATTTATTTAATTTCAGACACGCATTCTCCGCTTGTGTTTCCCACGGGCGCTTATTAGTGACGCACTACGTTTTCAGATGCGCAATCAAGGCAAGAGAGTCTGGCTGCAGACCTCCTCTGTGGGTAAATCAGGCAGGACCGGGCGAGACTACTATCTGTGAGGCGAGATGGAGGAAAGAAAAGCTAAATGTTACAACTTGTGATTTATTTGCGGCAAACAGTAGAGTTTGCTAGACTGTGTCGCCCCAAGTTTGCTATAGTCAGTCAGGAGTCGGTGCAAACTTGCAGCAATGTTCTGGTAACAATGACAAATAGCAAGTAGTGATTGCAGCTAATGTATTTGTAATGTATTTTGATTTGCTGACACACATTAGAGTGCTAAATTCGATTTCAAGTAATGAGGTTTTGTGCAAATTATAGTTTGTTCTCAAACTGTACTCTCAAAGTGTATTGCTGAAAGTATGTTTCTAGAGAAGCATTGGTGGTTCAGTGGTAGAATTCTCGCCTGCCACGCGGGAGGCCCGGGTTCGATTCCCGGCCAATGCATCGCCCTTTTTCTACTGAAGTCTTTTCGGAGTTCTTTGGTTCGTTTTACTGAGTGAAACTAAACTTTATCAACTCAGCTATATGTAAGTGTACAGAGTCACGAGACGACCTGGTTCCAGTTTTACAGAGTATAAAGAACACACCTAAAGATGCATTTCTTTACTTTGTTTGATATTAAATAGTAGAAATAGTAACTGCAAGTGTGATGTGGGTTAGCAGGCACAAGCTACAGGACAGACGGGCTCTGAAGATAGAAAAATCTTATATCGTTTATAGCGAAGCATTGGTGGTTCAGTGGTAGAATTCTCGCCTGCCACGCGGGAGGCCCGGGTTCGATTCCCGGTCAATGCAGCGTCCTTTTTTTAATCGTACTTTTTATGCTCTTATCTGTTTGGATTGGATATAGTGAGAGTTAACTGATAAAACTGCTCATTTAAGGTGCTTAATTGACTTTTCAGTATGATCAGTGGATATTTTTATATTTGTACTACAACTGAGACTCAATCCTTCTTGGTATAATTTCTCCATTCCACAGAAGGGGCACCGTTTGCTTGGTTAGATTATTGTATAGGTTTCCTAAAGTGAAGACTGCTGAAATTCTCTCAATCCTGTTACCGAAACAAACGTGTCATTTCAAAAAATTGAAATTGTACTTCTCCCGACTGCTGTTACAATATTTGCATATATTATTGAAACACTTTTTGCACATCCTACTGAATGTAATTTTTCTCCACTTGGCTGTTGTCACGATATTAGGACATTACTGAACGTAACTCTATATATTACCGGTTTATCTGACTGCTCACTGCTGTTACTTTATTTAATAGACCGGCTGTTTAGTTCATATTCAACTGTGGTGAGCTAAACAATGTGGCATAGGATAGAGTGGGCGTTTCTTATTTTCATACTTCAAATCGAGTACTCACTCCTCGTTAGTATAGTGGTGAGTATCCCCGCCTGTCACGCGGGAGACCGGGGTTCGATTCCCCGACGGGGAGACCAGTTTTTTTCGTCCCTTTGTTTTTGTAAAAGGTGGAATGAACACTTTTAGCCTGTACTTTTGTCTCTGAACACTTTTAGCCTGTACTATTCATTCGAACGTCATCACTATCTTTCTGTATTTTATGTATGTTTACTCTACAGATGTATACAATACCAAATACAATACTAAGGACATATGTTAACAGATCATATAATCAGATTTATTTGTAATGTAGGTTAAAAAAGGTAGGCTACAAGGATTTTTGCTTCCAGTTGTTGATGACTTTCGAGTACATGAGTATAGATACCATGAAATATGTAATATAAGTAGACTTAATAGGTCAATACATAATACACAATACGCACTAAACAGGGGACAATATACAACACAAAATATACAATACAATAGTGTATAAACATGTAAACAACGTGAGGGATTGGTTTCGGTTTTTAAAGTCATTTTATGAGAGGGTCTTTATCCGTTTCTGTAGTGTAGTGGTTATCACGTTCGCCTCACACGCGAAAGGTCCCCGGTTCGAAACCGGGCAGAAACAGCTTTTATTTTATTTCATTTTTTTAGTTTGTTTTTTGTTAACCTAATCAATACACAATGAACTCTAAAAAATACTTTTTAATCAGATTTAGTAAAGTGAGTGAAGACATCACAGTACGCAGTGAACCACAACCAAAAACACATTGCTAAAATATTTTTGTTCTTAATGCCTTAGCACCAAACACCAAAGCAGATTCCTTGTACGTAACAACGTGAACTTCCTTCTGATTTTGAGTTGTCATTTGTGTGAGTTTTTTTGTGCGATTTTTTTTTCTGCAATGTGGTCAGGTCTGGTGTCTCAACATGGCCGGTTAGCTCAGTTGTTTAGAGCGTGGTGCTAATAACGCCAAGGTCGCGAGTTCGATCCCTATAAGGTCCACTGCTTTTTAAAACCACTCACTTTAATATTTTGGTTTCTTAAAATTAATTAGTATTCTGAAATATTTTCAAAAGCATTCTGAAAGTGTTATGGCAATTTGGGATTACGTTTGTCTTTTGAGGTCACATGACGAGGTGGTATGCTACCCGTTTCTGTAGTGTAGTGGTTATCACGTTCGCCTAACACGCGAAAGGTCCTCGGTTCGAAACCGGGCAGAAACAAATTGGCTTTTTCACTTTTCAATCACTACTTTTAAACCCACGCAATTTAACATCTTGATTTCAGAATTAGTATTATGAAATATTTTAATTTGGGATTAGGTCTGATTTGTGAAGCCACATAACTAGCTAGCATAGTTTCTGTAGTGTAGTGGTTATCTCGTTCGCCTCACACGTGAAAGATTCCTGATTCAAAACCGGGCAAAAACACACTGGAAGTTTTTGTCTTTCAAAATTTGCTATTAGAGAATTAAAATGAATTGATTTGCTTCAGAATGTCGGTTTAGAATAATTGTCCAGTCCAAATACGCACATATGTGGGAATATATCTTGTTACAATATGGTCAGATTTTAATTATAATAGTTTAATTAACCTGATCAACCGATTTTAGATAACCAACACAGCATTCGATCTTTTCATCACTCAACAGTGATGAATAATAACATAGTTAAATAAACTAAGGAAATGATATAAATAATATAAATACTAAACATGACGCAATATGTATTCAATAAATATCATCGGTTAATAAATAACTAGTACTCTGAGTTAGTTATTTAGAAGAGTAATTTTACTGCACATACTTTATCCGACTTGAATGTTGGCTCAGACTTTATAGGAGACACTGTTTTATTTAATAGACTGTCTGTATAAAACTTTTCATATTGAAACTGTTACTGACCTCATGCATATTCAGTGTAAAAGACTAGGGTTAGGGTTAACCCTAACCCTAACCCTTTGCTCTTAGCACTGTTAGAACTGAAGCCATTCTGTCTCTCTGTATACTTGTATATTATGTAGCAGAGATGACAATAAAGTTTACATTGACTTGACTAATATTTTAACACCATTTTTTTTTACTTTTAGTTGAGTATTATTTCAGCAATGTACAAATATTCAGGACATATTCCTCCACTGGTAATAACTTCGTTATTGTTAATATTCCTATAATTTTCAATCTCGTTCCACCTCGTGTCGTTGGTGAAGTGAAGCTTCCGGTCCAACAGGTGGCGATATGCGTTTCTAGTCTTTCCAGTCTTATTGTGTAAATAATGACCTGCAGTACGTTGGATCCCCGCTGGGGGCAAGACGAAAATGAATGAGGGTGAATGGAGCTATTATAATATTATAATAATATTATATTGTATGGAGGATTATAATACGGCAGCATTAGCAGAGTGGGGCTTCTCTGTGTGTTCACGCTCTGTGGTGACAAATGAAAACACAAGTTTCCGGTTTTACGAAATTTATAAGAAAATTTATAGAAAAGATGGCAGGTAATATAAAAGATAAGGAGGCTTTCGAGAGGCCGAACTTTCTCTATCAGTTCACTGTAGTAAATAAATATAAATATAAATTTTGTGCTAATCGCAGGTAATAAAATAAAGGGTTAGGGTTAGAGTTAGAGTAAATGGAGTTTATTGTGTTCAGACTGCGCACTGCTCTTTGACCCAAAACCCATAGAATGTGGAACTGGCGCGATTTTACTGCTTCACACAGAAAAGCATCGCCAAACGCCTGGTGCTGAGACAGTAAGCACAGCAAAATCAGATATGTAGTAGTAAAAGGGTTACTTTAAAAAGTCTTCTCATGCAAGTTACTAACTTGTTGAGAATGATGTCATCACTAACCTGCTAATCCTAATATCAGCCGGCTATGTGGATATTTGCACGTTATCAAACATTATTATTTGTACATATTACTGGCTGTAGTTTCTCCACTTAACTGCTGTTACGATATTTGCACATATTACTGAACTTATCACATAGTTATCTTAGACAGTATAGATACTTAATTTATTTAATATATTGTCTGTTTAGATTTTCCATATTTGCAGACATTATGCACATTCCATGCAAAAAGACAACTCCAGCTCCATATTTCTGTATACTTGTGTATAGCTGAGATGACAAAGTTTACTCTGAAGCACCATAACTGGCTTACTTGACTTTAGTTTATGTAAACCCCAAAGGTACAACACAACAACATCAGTATAATGATTTTACCTTGAATGCGTTCTCTAAGACACCACTTGCTCCATGGAGCATCTTGGAGTTGAGGGTGTTGTTTAGGGACCCAGTGGTGGTACTGTTAGAGGTGGGACTTGAACCCACGATCTTTTTGGTCTGGAGATAAGAGACACTAGACCACTACCACACACGTGGTTTGCTCTTTATGTCTTAGCACCAAGCACATTTCTAGTATGTAACGACGTAATTCGGAGTAAACACTTTTCTGATTTTAATTTGTTTATTCTGCCATGTGGTCTAATGTGGCGTCTTAACATGGCTGGTTAGCTCAGTCGGTTAGAGCGTAGTGCTAGTGACGTCAAGTTTGCGTGTTCGGTCCCTGTACAAGCCACTACCCGCTTACTTTGATTTTTTGTTTTGTATTGTGATGCGTTGCATGAAGACGGTCAGATAGAATGAAATAGTATTCTGAAATATTAAGAAAAGTATTCCGAAAATATTATGTCAAGTTGGGATTAGGTTTAGTTTGTGAAGTCAAATGACTAGTTGGTGTAATGTCTGTTTCTGTAGTGTAGTGGTTATCACGTTCGCCTCACACGCGAAAGGTCCCCGGTTCGAAACCGGGCAGAAACAACTGAGGTTTTTATTCTTTAAAAATTGCAGTAGAGCTATCACAGTATCACAATTAATTGTTTTGTTTTTAATCAGAATTTTAATGAAAAATAGTTTTTGTTTGTTTCCATAGCCTCTTAACAATTACACTAATTTGAGGTTCAGAATGTCGGTTTTGATTCATTTTTGATTAATTGCGCAGCCCAAATATGCAGATATGTGACAATATATCTAGTTACAATTTAGTCACATTTTAATTTTAAATAGCTTGTATTACTGTTCAGTATAACAGTTATCCTGGAATAATAATACAAATAAATAAACTATATAAATGATATAAATTATATCCATACTAAACATGACAGAACGTTTTTGAGAGGAATAATTTGTGCTTTTACTTAAGCACTTTTTAACACCAGAATGTTTTACTTGTAATTGAATATTGTTTCAGCAGTGACATATTCCTCCACTGGTAATAAATTCATTCTTATTAATAATCCTAAAATCTTCAGCTTCGTTCCACCTCGTGTCGGTTGGTGAAGTGAAGCTTCCGGTCCAACAGGTGGCGATATGCGTTTCTAGTCTTTCTGGTCTGTACACTTGTGTATAGCTAAGGTGACAAAGTTCACTCTGACTTTAGCTTTGAAGCAACGTTAATCTCTTACGTCCCGTTACTTCTGTTTCTCGTTTCTCATTTATTTCAGTTTGGTTCCTCAACATGGCCGGTTAGCTCAGTTGGTTAGAGCGTGGTGCTAATAACGCCAAGGTCGCGGGTTCGATCCCCGTACGGGCCACTGCCTTTTAAACCCACTCACTCACTTTAATATTTTGGTCTCTTAAAATTAATTAGTATTCTGAAATATTTTCAAAAGCATTCTGAAACTATTATGGCAATTTGGGATTAGGGTTGTTTTTTGAAATCACATGACTAGGTGGTATGCTACCTGTTTCCGTAGTGTAGTGGTTATCACGTTCGCCTAACACGCGAAAGGTCCTCGAATCGAGAAACGGGAAATTGGTAGTTCTTTCTTTTAAAGTTTGCAGTTGGAATAACAGTTTGGTTTGGAAACTTGTCTGTCCAACTGAAAAGCAAATTGACATATATTTACAAAACAGCCATGAAAGTTATAGAAATAAAGCAATATGTATCCATACAGACTTTGTACGAACAGGCAGTGACCAGAAGAGCAATGAGTATCTGCACTAATTCTGAACACCCTCTCTTTAGCGAATACCAGCTGCTGCCATCAGGAAAGAGACTGAGAATGCCAATGTGTAAAACCAATAGACTGAAACTCATTCGTTCCTACTTCAATAAAACTTGAATTCTACCAAGATGAACAACGCACTCAAAGAATATTAGCACTTCGCCGTGTTTTTGCATTCTATTTTATTATGTATGTGTGTGTCTTTGCTCAGAGCAACTTGTAGCACTTTGCCCTAGATGAATTTCCTTTCTGGGACAAATAAAGTTTATCTATCTATCTATCTATCTATCTATCTATCTATCTATCTATCTATCTATCTATCTATCTATCAGTAGGCTATTACAGTATCCCCAATTTATAGTTTTTCAGGCTGCAGTTATCAATTCGTTTTGTGTCCAGTATTCCTATGTTTTATTCTTTGCTTGAGTTTAACACCATATTTTTTTACTTTTAGTTGAGTATTATTTCAGCAATGTACAAATATTCAGGACATATTCCTCCACTGGTAATAACTTCGTTATTGTTAATATTCCTATAATTTTCAATCTCGTTCCACCTCGTGTCGATTGGTGAAATTAGAAGCTTCCGGTCCAACAGGTGGCGATATGCGTTTCTAGTCTTTCCAGTCTTATTGTGTAAATAATGACCTGCAGTACGTTGGATCCCCGCTGGGGGGAGCAATCGCGAAACGGGACGAAATGAATGGAGTTAGACGGCTGAAATATTTCGTTTGACATGTTTATGATGGAACGACCTTTTTCCATTTTATGTTTTAACAAACAAAAGTGTAAAAAATGAAATTACGTTCCGTCGTTATGTTAAGTGTGAAACTCTATTTTAGGGTTGAAGTTTTAGAAGGTGAATTACTGCTCAAGGATATTAGCGCCCTCTAGCAGCAATTACAACTCGACTAGATTACTCTTTTGGCAGCATTCATAGGTGGGGCTTCTCTATGTTCACGCTCTGTGGTGACAGATAAAAACACAGGTTTCGGTTTTAGGAAATTTATATTCTGCATTGTTTACGATTTAATTCTCCGTTTGGAGTTAGTTAACCCCGTTGTATAGCTCTAGCCGAAAAAGATGTGAAGTAATATTAAAGATAAAGGAGGCTTTCGAGGCTGAACTTTCTCTATCAGGTAACTTTATAGTAAATAAATATAGATATAGATATAAATTTGTTACTAATACTTGGGTAATAAAGTGAATAAATGGAGTTTTAAAAAAAGTCTAAAAATGCATTTTTTTCCTACCAGATCTGGTCAACACCAATGTCAATATGGTGATTTTAACTTTAATGTACTCATTTCAAATGAAGGCTTACTTGTGATTGTGCACCACAACGAAATGTGACCTCTACATTTGACCCATCCGTGAAAGGGGCAGTGGGCAGCTTTTTTTTTGTCAGCGCTTAGGATGGTACCCTCGCTCTGGCTGAGAGTGTGCGTCTGCGTAGCCATACTCGAATAATGTCGGGAAAATTCGATAACAAATGGTCAGGCCATTTTTTCCAGAATCGGCTTCATTGTTAATTTCGAACCGCATTCTCGCTTGTGTTTCCACGGGCGCTTAATAGTGACACTACGTTTCAGATGCGCAATCAAGGCAGGAGGGTCTGGCTGCAGAACCTCCTCTGTGGGTAAATCCAGAGGCAGGACCGGGCGAGACTACTATCTGTGAGGCGAGATGGAGGAAAGAAAAGCTAAATGTTACAACTTGTGATTTGTTGCAAGCAATGAGAGTTTGCTAGGCTGTGTCGCCCAAGTTTGCTATAGTCAGTCAGGGAATTTGATTACAAACTTGCAGCAATGTTCTGGTAACAATGACAAATTGCAAGTAGTGATTGCAGCTAATGTATTTGTAATGTATTTTGATTTGCCGACACACATTAGGTGCTAAATTCGATTCCAAATGTGAGGTTTTATTGCAAATTATGTTTGCAAATTTTGTATTACTGAAGAGTATGTTTCTAAAGCATTGGTGGTTCAGTGGTAGAATTCTCGCCGCCTGCCGCAGGGGTAGCCTGTAGATAGCTGTAGAGCAGCGACTAGCCAATCAGAAGAGGAAAAAAAAATGAAGGCCGGATCTGAGGGTTTCAATCATGTTTTCACTGCAGCCTAGTTCGAATCGGTCTAGGTGCAACTGAAAATGTTTTCATCTTTGACCCACTCACTCATTTTAGGGTTTAATGTAATATCAGTTATCATTTAATATTTTATTTCTATGTACTGAAACTTGTTTTCTAACAAATACTTGTTTTATTTATAAAGAACTGGGGCAATTGGTCATACAAGTTGAAAATTAATGTGATAACAGTCAAAGCTTTTGAGAAGACATTTTCAGTTAAATAATACTTTAATAACTAAAATATTCCAAAAATCAAAACTATAAGTTCTTCGTTTAAAATAAGCAATATAATATATATATATATATACACACACACACACACATACACACATATATATAAACAAACATACTTACAACATACTCAGAAAAATAAATAAATAACTGGTTTTTACTTAAATTAAAAAAAAAATATGAACATACAAATATTACATTCTGAATATATATGTACAAAAAACAATGGATTAATATTTCCTTATAAATAACAATAACCAGCCCTTAACAATAAAAAGATAAAAAAATATTAATTATACATTTTACATTTAAACATTTAACTATTTACATAAAAACTGCACATATTAGTAATATCAACAAGACATAAATTGAAAATAAGATCTCTGAAACTGGGGTTTGAGAGTCAAACAGTACTTTAACAAACCACACTGAGCTTTTGACATGCAAGAATTACTGTCTAATAACAAAACAAATTAAAAAATTATATTTTTACTTAAAATAAAAAAAAAATTATGTATAAGTGTCGATTCCTCTCACCAGACAGTCGCAGGACGCCAAATGCAGGAGTTAACATCAACGTGAATTTATTTAAAACAGGACATCACCACAGATACACAGGGCTCACACAAAAGGAGGGGCAGTCACGAGGTCATGTGTGAGGGAGGAGCTTAACCACAACAAACTAACAAAACCAAACTTAAATACACAGAAGGCAAGGAACCACGGACTAAACTAAACACAGGTGACACCAAGTACAACTAACAAGACGTAAAGGCAAGACAAGACAGAACGAAACAAACCCAAAACAAACAAAACACAGCGCCCCCTACTGTCTGCACCACTAAGGTGCAGACTAGCTCTGACAGTACCCCCCCCTCTGAAACACCTCCAGGTGTTCCACCTGAGAGATTCCCCACAAGGAGGTGAGGAAGCCAAGCCAACTGTGACTCAACACACAAGAGGCGGACAGGAGCTACGGCACATGGACAACTGACTTCAGTATGGACTTACAACTACAACTCGGCACGGTACACATAGACTTGCGCTTGACTGCCACGGTATCTAGACTTGCATTTCACGACTGCGGTACATAGAACAAAGACTCTGAACCGCGGACTTTACGACTCGATACATAGACTCACAAACCACGGACTTGCGGCTTCGATACAGGAAGGCTCCTAAACGGACTTGCGACTCGATACGCCACACTAAACACGGACTTCACGACTACGATACGCGGGCTCTAAACGCGGACTTGCGGCTTCGATACAAAGACTCTAAACACGGACTTACGACTCGATACGCCACTAAGCACGGACTACGGCTGATGCGCAGACTCTAAACACGGACTTACGACTCAATACATAGACTCTACAATCACGACTCGGCACACGGACTTACGACTACGACTCGGCACACGGACTTACGACTACGACTCGGCACACGGACTTACGACTACGACTCGGCACACGGACTTACGACTACGACTCGGCACACGGACTTCTGACTGGTATAAACTTCGGCTCTGTTCGGTACACGGACTTACGACTCGGTACGCAAACTTCTGACTGTTCGGTACCGCCAAACTTCATTCTGACTCGGTACATAAACGACTCGACTTCGGTACATAAACTTTTACGACTCGACTCGGTACATAAACTTACATTTCGACTCGGTGTTACATAAACTTACGACCTGACTTCGGTATTACCACGGACTACGCCTAGGACTCGGTTACTGCGGACTTCGCCTAGGACTTCGGTATTACGGACTTCGCCCTAGGACTCGGTACCGCGGACTTCACGCCTAGGACTGGTACACGGACTTACGCCTCGGCGGACTCGGTACACGGACTTCGCCTGGGACTCGGTGTTGGTACCGCGGACTACGCCTAGGACTCGTTACGGACTTCGCCTAGGATTCGATTACGGACTTCGCCTAGGACTCGGTACACGGACTTATGCCTGGGGCTAGGTACGGACTTATGCCTGGGACTCGGTGCGGACTTATACTGCCTGGGGCCGGTCTGCACCGGACTCCACGATTCACCGACAAATTTACGGACTCAGATTATTTCGGTACATGGACTTCACGACTCGACAGACGACCATCATGCCAGGCTAACTTTCGAACACGGATATCTTAGCCCACATAACTGGTCCAAGAACTGAAGGTCCATCACTTATCCCCAGTCCCGCCAAGAGTCAACAAGCCGCTCGTCGATGTCCTCCACAGCGCTGGCGCTGACGCGGGCTGCGAAGCTTCCACGGCGCTAACGTGGGCTGCGAGGCTTCCACAGCGCCGGCGTGGGCCTGCGGCTTCCACCCGGCGCCCGGCGTGGGCTGCAGGCTTCTGGCGCCCGGCGTGGGCTGCGAGCTTCCCTGCCAGCCCAGCGTGGGCTGCGAAGGCTTCCACCGAGGCGCTGACGTGGGGAGCTGCGAGGCTTCCACAGCGCCAAAAACTCCTGCTGCGTCTTGTGAGCGGCCAGTTCTTCTGTCACGATTCCCTCTCGCAGACAGTGCGGACGCCAAATGCAGGGAAGTTAACATCAACGATGAATTTATTTAAAAACAGGACATCACCACAGATTTTACAGGGCTCACAAGGAGGGCGGTAGAGGGGTCATGTGTGAGGAGAAACTAGCCACAACAAATATAAAGAGCAAACTTAAATACACAGACAGGAACCACGGACTAAACTAAACACAGGTGACACCAATTACAACCTAACAAAGGCGTAAAAAAAGGCAAAGACAAGACAGAGCAAGAAACAAAACCCAAAACAAACAAAACACAGCGCCCCCTACTGTCTGCACCACTAAGGTGCAGACTAGCTCCTGACAATAAGAGACAGTAGCAAAAAAGGCAATCACTTTCCTTTTTCACTGTCCATCTATTCTTTTTCAGCCTCATAAAGGGAGACTGAGAGAACTCTCGCCCACGTCATCTCAGGTCATTCCCTCAGCCTTATAGAGAAAACACTCTGGCAGGGACAATAAACATATTTACCAGCCATTCCAGGGAATCCAGTATGAAAATGAGGACTCTCTGGTCCTTGTTTGAGTGGCTTATGACAGAACCTGCAGAGGCCACCAGTGGGATGCTGCTCCTTGGCCTTTCTCTTTCTCCTCTCCTCCAAGATCGTTTGTGTCTGCGGCAGCTGCTTCTGACCTCCAGCTCTCGATTAAAAACTGTGTTTCCCTTGAAGTCAACAAATGGCATTCGAGGATTATTTAGGCCTTCTGCTGCATATGTCTGGTACATAGTAGAAACAATAAAAGTACTTAGCACTGCAGACTGGAAAAAGAAGTGAATGGAGGAACCATCTCCAAGATACCGTGACTTTGGTTGGCCACAAGCAAGACAGTTCCTTGTCCTCTTTTTCAAAGGTTGCTGTTTAACTTCTCCCGCGATCTCTGACATTTTTCATGTCAGTCTTGGATGAGGTGGTTCTTGGGCTTACTGCAAAGGTGGATTGACTGGAACAGGTGGGAGGAGTGCCACTGGAAACAGTTTCTCGGCTTTCTGTCGGGTGATGCCACAGTTTGCTGGGTCTCAAAGTTTCTTAGGGCTAGTGTTTAAAAGAATGAACTTGTGTTGCGTCCTTTGCCAGATGTTTTCACGTGCAGAGATGTGTTGTTCGTGGTGGTGGGGTGCAGCTGGCTGTTAGGAATCTTTAGAGGCACTGTATGCGATGTGTATACTCTGTGTCCACTTTGTTGAGGATGTCTTTCTGTCCATGGTGTTTGCCAAGGCCATCAGCCTGACATCCTTCATAGCCTGTGTGTCCACGAGAATGGTCAGGACCACCAAAGAAGGCCACCTGCCTTGATAGGACCTGTGTGTGCAGCTCGTGGAGAGGCAGCAATGGGCAGTGGTGGCGTCACTAGCACATCTAAGCAAGAGAAAGTAACAAATAACCTTTACTTTACACCCTTTAAAATATTTGTAGTGTTCATATAAATAAGGACTAAATAAGGGATGAAGATGTTACCTTTTACTTTGGTAGGCTGGATCATTATTTGTGAGCCACTAGTAGCCACATCAAAGGTGTCATCCTGGAAAACAGGGTTATTCATTTGTGTTCACAATCCACAATCACATAAGTTGCATTTTTTGTTTGATAAGTGATGATGTTGTAAGTACAACTATCCAAGCTTACCTGAGCAAAGCGTACCTCCATTGCCTCCTCAGGTGTGTAGTCGGTGACTTTCTCACCGAGTGTCATCGGCTCTGAGGAGGGGTGCCCACTCTCTGCAGCCTTAACCTTCTGGGACTCATATATATAAATATATATATTTATATATATTTATACTTCTGCTTATCTTCAGAAGGGAATAACAATGGAATTATATACTTCACTACAATGTGAATTATAAACATCTTTTAGACCTAATATTAATTAAATAAGCTAATATACAATCTATTTACAAAATAGCTAATATACAATCAATCTATGTTTCCATTAGAACAGACATATTCCATATTCCATATAGCTTACTGACACATGTTCAGTTGTTTTCTATAAAAAGCAATACAAGCATAATAAATCCTAAACAGTGAACTGAGGGTGAAAAATTAATAATGTTATGTTTAGTTTATTTAATCATCTGATTATTTTAAAATTTAAACTATTAGAGATCTCTATAATATTAAAATGGTTTTATACACTGTGAGGTCAGGTGAGAGAATTTACCAGTGAGTGGGGAAAGGGTGATCACATGAACTAAGAGTACACCAGCAAAAAACTCACCGTTACTCCTCTATCTAACACAAAGATAATCACTATTTACTCACTATCTTGTTTCAGTGCACTGACAGATATATTTTATACAGCCTACTGACTTTCTATAAAACGCATCTTATCCAGACAGTGAACTAAGACATAAAAGTAATACCAATATAACTCGATTCACTTTAATGATTTGATTAATTCATAGAATTACTTAAGAAACTAATACAGATGTTCATATCCAGCCCTAAGTAAACATGATAATGCTGGCCCAAACAACGTTAGGTCAGGTGAAAGACTACGACGGGTGGGGGAGGGTTGTAAACGCAGACTAATGTTAGGAACAGACAGCAGGTAAAGGGGAAAAAACACACAGTATACTGCTAAATAAATGTCTAAATCGCTGTAATGATTAGAAAACCGGTTGTCTATCGATGGTATAAATCGCTGTTTTAATACATTTATGAGGAGACCACGTATGACAAATGTTACACCGATAAAGTGCATCACAGCGAAAGATAATTATCGATTAATAACTTTATTAATTTCATTCTTTAAATTTTAATCACTAATCCTCGCTTAGCGTGCTTTATGATTTAGTAAAATAAAGTTAATGAGAGTGTAATTTACCACACAAAGACTCAGTGATAAAAGTGACTGTACTGTACAGGTAGCGCGTCTCTCGGAACGCGGGGGGCGGGTTACTACGAGAGACGAGTCGAAACAGCGCCAAGATTTCCACCAGAGGCCAAAAATATATTACATCCGTAGTGCTAAGAACTACCATTGAAAATGAATGGGAAAAGTTAAGAGAGTTAAAAGCAACTATTTTAAACCCGCGCAGGGGCAGGTTCGATTCCCGGCCAATGCAACATCTTTTTTTTTAAATTGTACTTTTTATGCTCTTAACTGTTTGGATTGGATATAGTAAGAGTTAACTGATAAAATTGCTCATTTAAGGTGCTTAATTGCCTTTTCAGTATGATTAGTGAATATTTTTATATTTGTACTACAACTGAGACTCAATCTTTCTTGGTATAAATTCTCCATTCCACAGAAGGGGTACCGTTTGCTTGGTTAGATTATTGTATTTCCTAAAGTGAAGAAATAGATGCGAGGGTCTAAGATTCGTCTTGACCCAAGGCAAATTAGTATAAGATTTTTGAGAATAAGACTCTGCAGTTCAAAACTTATTAGAGCAAAATGCAAATTGTTTTTGGAAAAAGCATAAAATAGCTTATGTTGGTGCAGTTTTTTGTTCTGTAAGGTCATGTGTGGCCAATGATTAAGAAGATATAACATTTTTGAGGGTGGAGCTCTGGTTCAAAAGTTATTAGGCAAAATGCAAAATAGCTTATTATCTGACGTAACTGGCAGGTAGGCATAATTTTTTTTTTTTTGCATGAGTGGGGTGGGTACCGGACCTACCTGCATTTCAAAGCTTCTTAGGTGTTACAGTTATTTCTCACAACGCGTTTTAAGGCAGGAAAAAAAAAATCATACGATTCAATAGGGTTCACAGTGTTCCTGCATTACTATGGCGTCATCAATGCCAAAAAGCCATCGGCCAATACCGAAACCATCGGTAATAGGATGCATGAGTAAAGCTGCAAACCCGCCCCAAACTGCAAAACCGCTTTCAAACCCATGAAATCTCACTGAGCAAAAAAAAATCACCAGCGAGGAAATTAATACATCGAGAAGAAAAAGACATTAGCGAGGAAAAAATGATTCGTAGCGCAATATTATCACAACCGCGCTTTTCGATTCTTAATTTTGTGCTCTCGAGTTCATTTCTTGGCATATGAAGACTTTGAAATTTCGCCCGCCCAGATTTTTGCGCCAAGCCATTTTACGCGCTGTAGTTTTGGCATTGATGTGACGCCATACTATGGCCCCCTAAATATTTTTGTTCTTAATACCTTAGCACCAAACACCAAAGCAGATTCCTTGTACGTAACAACGTGAACTTCCTTCTGATTTTGAGTTATGTCATTTGTGTGATTTTTTTGTGTGATTTTTTTTCTGCCATGTGGTCAGACTTCGTGTCTCAACATGGCCGGTTAGCTCAGTTGGTTAGAGCGTGGTGCTAATAACGCCAAGGTCGCGGGTTCGATCCCCGTACGGGCCACTGCCTTTTAAACCCACTCAATTTAACATCTTGATTTCAGAATTAGTATTCTGAAAGTTTAATTTTTAGTTAGTTTAGTTTAATTTGGAATTAGGTCTATTTTGTGAAGCCACATACCTAGACAGCATTGTTTCTGTAGTGCAGTGGTTGTCACGTTCGCCTCATACGCGAAAAGTCCCCGGTTCAAAACCGGGCGGAAACACTGGGTTTCTGTGGATTTGAAAATTATTATACTACAAAGTGAAGACTATTGTAATTCTCTCAATCCTGTTACCAAAACAAACGTCTCATTTCAAAAAGTTGAAATTGTACTTCTCTCGACTGCTGTTACAATATTTGCATATATTATACGACACTTTTTGCACATCTTACTAGAGCTGAAACGAATAACTCGAATAATTCGATTACAAAAAATGGTCGAGGCAATTTTTCTAGAATCGAAGCTCGTTTAAAGTAATTCATCGCTACAGCATGCGCTGCTTATATTTCACACAGGCGGCAATAATAGCGCTTTAATATTTTCAGTGGCGATCAAAGGCGAAATAGATCCCTCTGTATGTCAAGCGTGTTTGTGAGATATTCCGTGCACAAAACAAGTAAAAAGTCATAAGCATATAAGTGACATTTTTTGCGCAAATTAGCAAACCTTGGCGCTGTTTTATGGCGCCATTACTACGCTAAGCGCTCAGTTTCTCAAGCGAGCGCGTACAGACAAAGCAGCGTGAAATTTAGCTGATAAATAACCACATCAACAGCGTTCTACTCACAATACAACCCGTTTATTAAGATTTTCCCCGCCGATTTTTTTCATAGTTCATTCCGGAACGCACTGAACCCTTTATTGTGATGCGGCTCGAGGCGTGCGCGGGGGATTGTGGGAAATGCAGTTCTCTTCTAGAAAGGCCAAAAGCGACTCATTTCATTGGCCAAATTGATTCAAAATGATCCTTGAACTTCATGTTTCTTCATTTTCAATTGAATACAACAACATAAAGCGTTTTGGCTAACTTCTACTCACAGTAGAATAAGCCTAATAACAAATGTATTGTCATTTTCATTTACATTTTTTAGGGGGCCATGCAGTGGAACCTTTTTTCTTTCTGCCTCAAAAGCGCGTTGGGGGAGAAAAAGCAGTGGGCTCCCTACAGCTTTGAAATTTGGCAGGTAGCTCCGGTGCCCACCACTACTCCAGCCAAAAGAAATTGCACCAAAAATCACGGCTATTTTGCAATTTTCCAAAAATAAGCATTTACTTGTCGTCATTGAGACATAGCTCCTGATTCTCAAAAATCTTATATCACCTTATTCTTTTGGTTTAGAAAAATTTTTTAGACCTATCTATTTCTGCGTATATGATTTTTAGCTAATTTTATAAAATAGAAATCCCATCTTTTTGAACTTCGTCCTGGATTTTTTGTCCAATCTGCATGCCTTCAGGCATCATTTGAATCCCAGACACCTTTGGTATTGTCGGGCATATTTTTAATTTAGGTCTTCATTTTTATGTAATATGCAAATAAATGGGTTGACTTGGCGTCAGGACTGCAAATCCATATACATACGATCCAAATCCATGGAGCCGATTTTCCGTCATAATTGCACCCTCCTACCGCGGTGGCGCTAATAAGCTATTATCGTTTTTCGTAATAACTTTTGAATCGTAGCTCCGATTCTTAAAAATCTTATACCATCTTATTTCTTAGGTCAAGACGAATCTTAATAAACCCTCGTATCTATTTTTCCCATATTGGATTTTTCTTCAATCGGCATAACTAGTCAACTGATCCTGATTTTTATCCAATTTATGTAACTGGTATTATTTGAATTATTTGAATAATGTAGCAGCTTGCAGCGGCTTGTATCAATTGTGGTAGCAGCATTTGATGACTTCCGCCTTTATCGAAATGCTGTCCACCAAACTCCAATTACGTTCCTACACTCTGTGCGCATAATAAGATGAGGCAAATTACTCACCATTCTTAAAAAGAAAAAAAAACCTTACACAAGTGGTTAAGTATAAAGTAGGAAGTCGTAAATCGCAGCGCCAGCGTCGGAGTGCGATCTCGCCCGGCTGTCGTCAGAATACCAAAATTATAGAGGATAGAGAGAGGACAGCCTAACATATGGAAACAGGAAAAAAGACGCGTGTAATCCATTTATTTCAACCATTAACTGTATTCCTAATTACCACTATTTAAGCGGCAACTGTAGCGGAATACAGTTACTCATATTTTTGTAGTATTCATCGTAGCAGCTGGTACATGTATTCCGTTGCTCCCCAACACTGTATTATTATGCAAATCAATACTTTGAAACAAATTGAGCAAGTTTGAATAAGAAACTTTACTATAATTTACAGTTTTTAGACATTCTCTTATAGTAATTATTAAGCACATTTTCAGGTATTTCTTTATATGACTGCAAAGCTTCACTTCAAAGTTGATATCCCACTTATTGGGCGCATTATAAACTATTTTAAAAGTTAGCCTAATATGTTTTGAACATGCATCACGATAGAAAAAGATGGAAACATATCAAATCTCCTTCCCAGTAAAGCTGCAAACTGCATGGCCCCGTAATAACTGCTTGTATTTTTTTTTTTTTGTCGCGATTTTTTTTTTTTTTTTTTTTTTCTGCCATGTGTGGTCAGACGTGTCTTAAAAGGCCGGTTAAGCTCAGTTGTTTAGGCGTGGTGCCCTATGTCTTGCCAGGTCGCCAGTTAAGTCCTATAAGGTCCTGCTTTAAAACCACTCCTTTAATATTTTGGTTTCTTAAAATTAGTTAGTATTCTGAAATATTTCAAAAGCATTCTGAAACTATTCGACAATTTGGATTAGAGTTTGTTTTTTGAAGTCACATGACTAGGTGGTGTTATACCTGTTTCTGTGATGTAGTGGATTTATCACGTTACGCCTAACATGTGAAACTATCTATCTATCTATCTATCTATCTATCTATCTATCTATCTATCTATCTATCTATCAGTAGAGCTATTACAGTATCCCAATTTATAGTTTTCAGAGCTGCAGTTATCAATTCGTTTTGTAATCGAGTATTCTATGTTTTTATTCTTTTACTTAAGGAGTTTTAACACCAATATTTTTACTTGTAATTGAGTATCATTTCAGCAATGTACAAATATTCGGGACATTTTCCTCCACTGGTAATAACTTCATTATTGTTAATATTCCTATAATTTTCAGTCTCGTTCCACCTCGTGTCGATTGGTGAAGTGAAGCTTCCGGTCCAACAGGTGGCGATATGCGTTTCTAGTCTTTCCAGTCTTATTGTGTAAATAATGACCTGCAGTACGTTGGATCCCCGCTGGGGGCGATCGCGAGCGGGACGAAAATGAATGGAGTTAGACGGCTGAAATATTTCGTTTGACATGTTTGTAATTAAGAACGACCTTTTTTTCTATTTATGCTTTAACAAACAAAGTGTAAAGTAAATTACGTTCCGTCGTTATGTTAAGTGTGAAACTCTATTTTAGGGTTGAAGTTTTTAGAAGGTGAATTGCTAGCACTCAAGGATATAAGCCCGTTTTTCTACAGCGCCCTCTAGCAGCAATTACAACTCGACTAGATTATAACACGGCAGCATTAGCAGAGTGGGGCTTCTCTGTGTGTTCACGCTCTGTGGTGACGAATGAAAACACGAGTTTCCGGTTTTAGGAAATTTATATTCTGCATTATTGTTTACGATTTAATTCTCCGTTTGGAGTTAGTTAACCCCGTTGTATAGCTCTGTCCGAGAAAAGATGGCAGGTAATATTAAAGATAAGGAGGCTTTCGAGAGGCTGAACTTTCTCTATCAGGTAACTGTAGTAAATAAATATAGATATAAATTTCGTGCTAATCGCAGGTAATAAAGTGAATAAATGGAGTTTATTGTGTTTAGGCTGCGCACTGCGTTTTGACCCAAAACCCACAGAATGTGGAACTGGCGCGATTTTACTGCTTTACACAGAAAAGCATCGCCAAACGCCTGGTGCTGAGACAGTAAGTATCACAAACGCACAGCAAAACATGCTTTAATCAGATATGTAGTAGTAAAAGGGCTACTTTAAAAAGTCTTCCCATGCAAGTTACTAATTTGCTGAGAATGTCATCACTAACCTACTAATCCTAATATCAGCCGGCTGCGTGGATATTTGCACGTTATCAAACATTATTTGTACATATTACTGGCTGTAGTTTCTCCACTTGACTGCTGTTACGATATTTGCACATATTACTGAACTCATCACATAGTTATCTTAGTATATATAAATAAATACATTTAATATATTGTCTCTTTAGAATTTTCATATTTGCAGACATTATTCACATTCCCTGCAAAAAGACTAAAAATGCACTTTTTTCCCTACCAAATCTGCTCAACACCAATATCAATATGGTGATTTTAACTTTAATGCACTCATTTCAAATGAATGCTTACTTGTGATTGTGCACCACAACCAAATGTGAGCTCTTCTTTTGACCCATGTGTGAAGGGGCAGTGGGCAGCTTTTTTTTGTCAGCGCTTGGGGATGGTACCTCGCTCATGGCTACCTTAGTGGTACCTTTACCTGTCTGGGGCTCCGATTACAGGGCCCACTCCCTAACCGTTACACTACCAACTTGCCCCCTAAAAATGCATCAATAAAAACAGTTGTCATGTTTTTATTGTTTCCTAAAGACACATTTCAAGTGTAAAATTTGAACAGCACTGTACATCAGACGCTCAGGAGACAAAACATGCCTAAAAAAGAAATCTGTTCTCTTACTGCTTTAAAAGGGTTTACGCAAGCCTAATACTGAACATGCATATTCAGGTATCAGCATTCCGTATGTTGAAATCAATAACTGAAAAACACTATAATTTAATATTTTTTTACCCATCCTCAGAGACCCCTCAGTGAAAAGGAGCCTGTGTAAGAGGTGTTGCTCTCTGCTGATTCCTGGAGTTACATCAAGCATCAGACAAAAAAGTGAGTTTGAGATTTATTATTACTTTTAAACACACTGGGGTTCAGATTTAAGACTCCGGACCTAATTCACTAATCGTTCTTAAGAAGTAATTTGTTCTTAAATTCACTTATGCAGTTTTCACCATGATTCTGACATTTACCAGTGCTTTCTTATTAGAGATTTGAGCACTCAAGGCAAATTTTATTGCATGATTGTGCAAAACATTTGCTTATTAGATTTTCTTTAATTCTACAGTGGTATAATGTTATAATTTAAACGTTGTAACTTTCTTAAGAAAAATAAATCTTGATGAACAAGACCCAATGGTTTTATTGTATTGTTTTATGACACCGTGTATCCATGTGCCAGAGGTTTCAGGACAACAGCGTGCCACTGTAGTAAGGTGTCTGAGCTGCGGCTTTAATAAAAAGTTGCTGAACAACCCAAAGCATCGTCTCTGGGTGGACAGGCCCGAGGCTCAGTTGGAGAACCAGAACCAGAATCAGAACCAGCCTGGTACTACAGCTGCTTCTCTTTACACACACACAACGTGTTTACACAATTAAGAATTAGAGTGAAGATTAATGGCAGGTACAAATGTCATATACCTGGAATTTGCTTTGGTTTTTGGGGTTGGTAGATAGTTAAGGATGCACGATATGGGAGTTATCACCAGATGTACGATATTTTTCATGCTTATGTCTGCCGACTATAGTTCTGACATTTCTAACACACCGCCAAGTCAAGTAAGCGTGAAAGTGGAGTGAGGGCGGAGCATTTCCAGTGTAGTGCACAACATTTTAAGAAAAAGTCACTTCCCGCCCTATGTAGTGTGCCATTTCACAAAGGGCGCGTGTGACTCTCCGTGTGCGTAGAGGGCCGTTGAGCTACAACCCAGGCTATTTTCTGAGATGCATACAACCACATAGAAAAGTACGATAAGAGCACCTTACCTACTATACCATTAAGTGCAGTAGTACGCGGTTTGGGACACAGCCCCATGTGCGAGCTCACATTCGCTATGTGAGGCAAACACGCAATTTAGTTCCAAGTGTGTGCAGGGAGAGTTGATCGCGTAAAGACAAGCATTTTTGCTTGTGAATGTTCCATGTTCCACCCGATGTACAACAAATGTGTCATAAAATATCGGCTGGAAATATCGGGCAAATCCAAGCATCTATCAGATTACTTAGGCAATTATCACCCCATTTCGAAATGATTCAGATATGATTGTGCATCCCTAGTAGATAGTTAAGATAAAAAAGATTTTTAAAAATGTACATGGTACTCATGTAAATAAAAATGTATGTATGTATATTTTACATTTACATGTCAGTTGTTAAACATTTGAAAACTTAATTAATTGAGAAAACATTCACTTATTTATTTTTTTTATTTGTCCGTACATGAAGTCAACAGATCATCCAAAGCCTCGACCCAGAGCAACACGTCGGATAAAGCTGGTGTTGTTGCATCTACAGCGCAGAACCCTGGCTCATGACATCCAACATGTCTGACATTAGAACGTTAAAATTCATCTGTGGCGTCTCTTATAGAATTTATTTCTGGAAAAGTACAGCACCAGGGAGTCTTGCTACAGTCATGTCACCTCTTTAGACTGGAGGATTCATGCTGGTGTTTGTAGATTAATTAAATGATCTTTTCCAATAATTTGATACAAAATCAGTGTTTAATACTACATTTTTATTTTCTTATCAAGTTTTACTGTATGAGTTTAGCTTTTGTGGTGCTTGTGAACAGCATGTGTATAGAAACTGCTCATACGTTTAGAATACTGATGTGAGCCTTAAAAAAACCTGCACAATCTCTCTTCCTTTGTATTAATTTATTTCAAACATGTATTTAGTTACAGTAGATACTAGAATTACACCTCATACATGGAGTAAGAAATCTTACTAACACCTTCAAAAGTTAATTTTACTGCAATGTGTGTCAGAGTGAATTCCTCAGTTTTTTGTGTAGGCTAGATTTCACCTTTGGAATTGTATGCATTTTTCTTGACACAAGTTTCCAATAAATTCACTTTACAGGCGTTTATTTGCTTTTCTTCTCCTCCGAAGCCTTTGGCACTCGGCACCGTCCCTTTTTGGAATAAAGCAGGTTCTTCGTGAAAAGTAAGGGAATGTTACCCATGAAGAGAAATAAGGCGAGGCTCATGCCTAAAATAAAAATAAATGTGTTTATTATATGACATATAAAGTTGAATCTGGAAGATCATAGCAGCAAGGGTGACAAACCATACTTCTCTGATTTCTGTTTATGATAACGTACCAGTGAAAGGTCCGAGCCAGTAAACTAGAGAATATTCCAGGAAGGTGTGTCCAGGACAGGTGAAGGTGAGAGCGTAAGCAAGAGACGGGTTCACAAAGCCAGAGGTGTAGTTACTGCCTAAATAAAAGAGAAGGGAATAACAGATTAGACCTCAGGGTTATATTAATATACAGTAAATTTAGGCTTAGTTTTGGTCTTTAGACAAAATGCTTGTTAGTTTTGTCCTAAAAAGTATTAACATAATGGTTGTAATTTCGGTTATTTGTTATTTTTAATAATGTTTCCTCTTTGGGGGTGTTGGTGGTCTAGTGATTAGGATACACTTATCTGTACCAAGAGGTCGTGTTTTTAAATCCTACCTCCAGCACTACCACCACGGGGTCCCTGAGTAAGGCCCTTAACCCATGCTCTCAGGGAGCCTGTCCTTAAAATGAGGAAAAAAGGAAGTCGCTCTGGATAAGAGTGTCCTCTACACGACGGCGTATTACGGTTATTGTAGATTAAAAAGAAAAAATTGAGGGTTAGGGTAAAATTCTGAGGGGAAAACACCTCCACACATGCCGAGATTAAAGTCGTACATTTACGAGAAGAAAAGTGAGATATTCTCTGAGATTAAAGTGGCAAATTTATGAGAACAAACAAATTTGCGACTTTATGATCTCGTAGAATATCTGACTTCTTTCTGGCAAACGTGGTGCTGGTGCACTGTGAGCCGTGCTGTGTTCACAAAGACAAATAATCTTTAACTTCTTTCAGCATCTGTACGGCCGAGATTCAATCTGCACGCGTCCCTCAACCAATCCCACCAAAAGGATGCATTGCTTAAATATTAGGACAGACGAACACGCATTCAATGACATTTGAACATTTTAGCACTCCCTCATCCTCGCAACCCGGACACACCAGTTCTAGTTCAGCTTTTCACACAGTTCCAT
>JAVGVS010001116.1:0-33895 GCA_032718565.1 Distichodus sexfasciatus
ATATATACATAGTCATTATGGGAATCAATGGATGGAAGTAGCTCACAAAGATACTAACACAAGTGTGTGTGTGTGTGTGTGAGAGAGGGAGCGAGAGAGAGACTGGGTTTGTGTGTGTGTGTGCGTGTGTGTGTGTGTGTAGACTCACATGTGTGCATATGTGATTATAGGTAAGAGTGCATGACAGTGTGTGCATTTGTCTGCAAGTGTGTGATGGGGTGTGTGTGTGTGTGTGTGCAGTCCGGTGTTGCTGCTGCTGCTGCTGCTGTTCTCTCCTGCGGTGAGATAAGGCTTCTCCCGGGCCTTTATCAGGTGCTGAGGGGAAATATGCTGCTGCCAGATTAGAGCCCACACTCAGCCAAGGTTATACAGCAGCGCTTATCTGCCTCCCAAACGCACAAATCCACACACTATCAGCACCCAAACACATGGGCCACACACATACACAACACACAACACACACACACCAGATAGCCTCTGATGGACACACAGCCAGAATGGGAACTGCACAAGAACACAACCTCGCAATCACAAAATGCACGCGCGTATATACACACGTCTGTGGATCTATAAATATATCTATGCTTTTGTATATATATATACACACACACACACACACACACACACACACTGGTATGAACCTTCACTAGCCATGACACGTGCATGTGTCGGTTTAGATTAAGGCTCAGCCGATGTGTTTTAAGAGCCGATACTGATAATTATTACAAATCAAGGAGATTTCGTTTGAAGTTTATTTAGTTTGATTTGAAAGCAGCTGGAAGCGTAACGGTTAGGGAGGTGACCCCGTGATCGGAAGGTGGCCGGTTCAAATCCCGAACCAGTAAAGGTACCACTAAGGTATTCACGAGCAAGGTACCATTCCCAAGCACTCTTCCCCAGACTCTGGCAAAAAAGCTGCCCACTGCTTCTTCACGGATGGCTCAAATGCAGAGGTCACATTTGGTTGTGGTGCACCGTGTGCCGTGCTGTGCTGTGGTGCGTTCACAATGACAAATAATCACTCACTTTAATGTCACACAAAACAATACACGTCTGCAGTAAAAGTGGTGTCAACGTTTAGAATGTCTTTTAGAATCTGCTTAATTCTGAAGATGTTTATCATGTTTTTAGGACAAAAAGTGCTCCCTGCGGCCAAGTTTTATAACGTTAAACAAGTTGAAAAACAGTCACACGAATGAGTGAATGGATAGAAGAATAAAAACAGCTCCCCGAAGTTGAATAAACTAACAATACAAGTAAAAGGCAGATTTGAAATGAGGTTATAGTGCAGACAGAGGCACATTTTTAAAAAATAATATATTTTATTTGATAAATACATCATTTCCATTTAAAAGATTTTTTATTGTTTATATTTTATTAGCAAAAATTTTGAAATCGATTTCCATAAAAATGCTAAAGGCCAGCACGGATAATCAGCCAGAGTGATGATCGGTCAAAATCCTAGTTAATATGGACATACAGTATGTAAGCAAACACACACACACACACAATGAAATATTTGCACAACTGCCATACTTAGACATTATGTACACAAACACACAGCTCATTTCTTTCTCTGTTTCACACACACACACACACCTCAAACGAAGACAGTAGCTCTTTGTACGGTTAGTACACACAGCTACGACTGATCACACACATACACACACCTCGACCTTTCCGTGAATGTGCACCTGCTCCTCCAAGGCCCTTGTGTTTGGAGCGGCACTTCTGAGCAGCGTCAGAGCCGCAGCCTATTCACTCGGCCCTAAAAAAAACCTCTTCCTTCCCGCCATCCCTCGCTCCCTCTCGTCTTGCTCCCCTCTCCTCCTCCTCCTCCTCTTCCTCCTCCTCCTCTCTCCTCCTCTCTCCCGGATGATCTGCATAGCAAACGAGCTGAACCGGCAGCGCGGCAAGGAAAATGAATTTAATGGAAAAGGAGGAACTGTCAGCTGGGAGAACGGAGAGAGAGAGAGAGAGAGAGACGCCACGCCGGCTCCAGGTTTTGGTGACACTCACAGACTAGCTAATCAATAACAAGCGAAACATCCGCAGACGCTACTCTCTCTCACACACACACACCCACACACACACACACACACACACACACACACACACACACAAGCCAGCTTTGAGCAGCATAAACAAAAACAACTCTGGTATTCATAGACAAGAGAGGCAAAACAAAAACAGCAACACTCCGGGATTCAGAAATGCTGCTTCTCAAGTAGTGAGAGAACATGTGTGGGGAGAGAGAGAGAGAGAGAGAGAGAGAGAGAGTGTGTATTAGAGAAGGATAGATATCAAGAAAAAGCGTTAGAAAATAGACAGAGAAAGGCAGATAGAAAAAAAGAGGGAGAAAACGAGAGAAAGACAAGGAAAAAAGAAAAGGAAAATAAATGAAAGAAAGGGTGAAAGAGAGGGCAGAGATGAAAAAGAGACAAAGAGTAAGACAGAGAGAGGGCTGTAGAGAAAGACAGCAATGGGGAAACAGAGAGAAAAGGAGAAGGAGAAAGACAGAGATGGGGTAGCAGAGAAAGCTGGAAATGAAGGAAAGAGAGAAACAGCCGCAAAGGAGAAGAGATGGTAGAGGAGAAAGATGAAGATGAAGAAAAAGAGAGAAAAACTGGAACAGAGAGAAGGAGGAAGGTAGTAGGATATAAATGAGGAGGCGAAGAAAAGAGAGAGAGAGAGAGAGAGAGAGAGAGAGAGATAGAGAGAGAGATGCGAGTGAAGAGCGGCTGAGATGAAGAGAAAGAGAAAGAAAAAGACTTGGACAGAGACAGACAGAGAGAGAGAGATGATAGCAGGGAAAGGTGGAGATAAAGAAAAAGAAAGGAATAGAGTCAGAGAAGAGAATAAGAGACGAAGTGAGAGAGAGCGAAGGAGAAGCGTGGGGTGCGAAAGTAAGAGGCAAGAGAGAGAGTTTTGACTTTGGCGTGATGTGAGGAGTGTGTGAGCGAGTGTGAGGTGACCGCTGCTCCGTCCTGCACTACATTCCTGCTCTACACTCTGCACTTCAACCCGCTGCCGGAAAAAATAGCATCTCCCTCCAGATTAATGACACAGGAGGGAAAAGCCAGTCTACTGCAGCTGAGGACAGATACACTCTCCGTCTTAATCTCACACACACACACACACACACACAGGCTGATTACTGTACGATTCTAGCCAGTGCTCCAGCTGGCTTTTAAAGATCGATTTTCCATTTCAATTTGTTTAAATGATGTGATATCGATCCCCCAATTTCCCAGATCAATTCAAGGATATCACAGGAACGTCCGAGTGGGGAGGTGAAAAGACTCTCCTGACCTGCAGGTGGAGCTCTAACTACCTACTGCACATTCCTGTGGATCACCTGTAGAGGAAACAAATATAAATTTTTGAAAACTTTATCATGTTCTTCACACAAAAAGTGCCTACAGATCCAGGCTTTTCAGCAATTTCTGCTTTTATTGTCAACAGACCAAAAAATTGTGACATCTAACCAATCAGACGAAGCAGTGGGTGCGACACTCCACTTGTGACCCATCGGCGAAGGAGCAGTAGGCAGTTCTTGTGCTTGTGGACAGATCCCTTGCTCATGAGTACCTCGGTGGTCCCTTTACCGGTCCGGAACTTGAACTGGTGACCCTCCGATCACTTTATTTACTGTCACCCTCCAACAACTTATTCATTCATTAATTCATGCTGAAGCCCATGCTGAGGTCGTGGTGGGGCCAGAGCCTATCTCAGGAACTACCAAGGGACCCAAGGCAGGAACCAACCCTGGACGGGCACCAACACGCCGCAGGCCCCTCCGACAACTTATTCAACCCATATGCATCCATTTCTGTGTGGCGTTTGCATGCTGTCCCCGTGTTCGCATGGGTTTCCTCCCACAGTCTAAAGGCATGCGATATAGGTTAACTGGCGACTTTAAATTGGCCCCGTAAGGTGTGAATGTGAGTGCCCTGCGGCGTGTTGGCGCCTGCCCAGGGTTGGTCACCGACTTGTGCCCGTAAGTTCCCAGGATAGGCTCCGGCCCCCTGTGACCCCAGGTGGGATTAAGTGGTTTGGATAATGAATGAATGAATGAATGGAATATTTTACCTCAATTCCGATTAATGAACAATTATATCATTAATTTCAACGGCCTCACTGGGAATCTTTCCCAAACGTAATGACCACTACACTACAGAAATCCCAAGGTTAAAAGTATCAGAGCCAAAGTAAGACGTTCATTGTATTTTAGCAGCAAACTGAATACCAAAAAAAACAAAAAACCTCCAATTAACACAATTTTGCAAATAATGATTATTTCAATTATTAAAAAAATTCCGTCCACTGAAAAACATAGCACAACATGTGACTTTGACCCATCTAGTCAAAAGATATGCACTTTTAATTAGAAAAAAATATCCCAGCTTTAACAGTTGAGCATATTTACAGGACAAACCTTGTCAGTTGACTATGAGGGTAAAAAAAACAAGCAGAAAATATCCAAAAACAAATGAATTACTCATTAGTTGTATTCGAGGAAAAATCATGATATTGATTTGCGCTCATATCGCCCAGCCCTAGCATATCGGCCAATAACATTGGCCAGTCCAAGTAGGGGTCAAGGCCTAATACGAACACAAACACATTCTCCTCATTCAAACCCTCCACCTACCGCCAACGGAGTCCAAGCGAGGCCTCGTGAATCGGAATTGAACCGCATTTGGAAATCTGAGACAATACTCATTGCAACCCAGTGCGCTAGATAATCGCATCCCCAGAGATTAATGCACTAATAGCAGGATATACACAACCCTCACAATGAAAATCGCAGCCGGCTCAAATTCGGCCCGGCGGCACAATCGATGCGGTTTGTTTGCGCTCGTTTCTAATGACGATCCCGGGGAGGAGAGGCGGGGAGCCGGAGCGAGGGAAAGGAAGAGGAGGAGGAGGAGGAGGAGGAGAGGAGAGGAGAGGAGGATGCTGATAGATGAGGAGAGAGAGAGAGAGAAAGAGAGAGAGAGAGAGGCGGCGTCTGGCCCCAGCAGCATTAATGAGTGCAGCATGTAGAAGAGAGGGAAGATGCTATCGGAAAGAGAGAGAGAGAGAGAGAGAGAAGAGTTGGGATGTTCTGCACTCTTTCGCTCCATCTCCTTACATAAGCAGTACTCTCTCTCTCTCTCTCTCTCTCTTTCTGTGATCTGAATATCTCCGTCTTCATAAAAGATTCAGCCTTTATTGACTCGCCAGCTCTCTCTCTTCTCCCCTTCCCGCAGTGTATCTACCACCCGGGCTGCTTCCTCTCTCACATACAAACACACAAACACACACACACGGGGGAACGCCGAGCTCCCCCGAAACGATGCTGGGCGCTTAACGAGGAGGAAGACGAGAGAAAAAGGAGGGAGGAGGAGGAGGAGAAGCGAAGTTTCTCTTCCACCGTTTTTATTTCATCTGCTGACATGGTAAACACTAAACAAAGCTCTGTCCTGGGCTCTGGGTTGAAGGGTTGTTATGGTGTTTTACCAGAGTTCGATCCCTAGAACCTCTCCCCCCTCAAAACGCTTCGGTACCCCACTGTGCATAAAAAATGTCCGACGCCTTTAGTGAATGAGTGATTATTTGTCATTGTGAACACAACACAACACAACACACAGTGCACCACAAACACATGTGACCTCTGCATTTGACCCATCCGTGAAGGAGCAGTGGGCAGCTTTTTTGGGAGCGACCGGAGAGCAGTGCTTGGGGACGGTACCTTGCTGATGAATAGCTCTGTGGTACTTTTACTGGTCCGGGATTAGAACCAGCCATCCTCTGATCATGGGGCCAACTCCCTAACCGTTACGCTACTAACTGCCCCGGTTGGTGGTAAAAGTGGCAAAGTCTCTCACGTTTTAGTTGTTTTAGTCTCCAACTTAATGCCCCATGTGAGTGATGTGTTAACCGCTGATACTGAGGTAATATCAAAAATCATCAAAAGGAGGGGTTCAGATTAGAGGTCGACCGATATATTGGTCTGCCGATATATCGGGCCGATATTTAGCATTGTTTACGATATCAGCATCGGCCGATATCCAAGTTTAGTACGCCGATGTTCAGGCATCTCTGCGGACAGCCCAGTTTTGCTGCGGTACACGTGATCCAAGCTAGCCAGAAGTTTTGCACTCTCCTTTAGATTATTTACACTCTCCTTTTTGTATTGTTGTTTACAATTTTATCTTCCCTCAGGAAAAGTTTGTGCCTTGAAAACTTTTGTTTTGTTTACAAATTATTAGTCAAGTTCAAATGTTATATATTTATTTATTGTTCAGACATTTACAGTTTTATTTATATTATTTATGTTTATATTTGTTTAGTCAGTGTTAAATAAATGTTAAGTTGAGAAATTTCATGTATCCTTTGTTATCATTAGTGTGATATTTTACTACATAAACAGAGGGGAAATGTCTAATTATTGGCCAAAAAAATATCGGCAGCATATATCGGCCATCGGCTGACCCTGACTTCTAAATAACGGCATTGGCATCGGCTTTAGAAAAACCCATATCGGTCGACCTCTAGTTCAGATACTGAGAAGCAGAAAAGACAACCCCCTCATCCATATGCTGCAGACAGCCTAATGAGACGCCATCTACATGAATAAACTGATTATTGTTTTAGGGAAGGCGGCACGGTGGTTAGCGCTGCCGCCTCACAGCGAGAAGGTCCTGGTTTCGAACCCCGGGGACGGCCGAAGAGCCTTTCAGTGTGGAGTTTGCATGCTCTCCACGTGTTCACCGGGGACTCCGGTTTCCTCCCACCGTGCACTACAGGTTGACTGGCGACTCTAAATTGGCCCCGTAAGGTGTGAATGTTAGTGTGGTTGTGTGAGTGTGTGTGCCCTGCGGTGTGTTGGTGCAACTAATCACCTGATACCGATGCTGATAAATTGTAGGCAGAGTCGAGCGTGAGCGTGGTCTAAGCTGAGCGCATAAGGACAAGATATTTTGCTCCACAAAGTTCAGAGGTCAGAATTTTGACCCCCAAAAAAGCCATAATTCTGAAATTTACCAAATCAAGCGAGCGTGAAAGTGGAATGAAGGCAGAGCAGTTCAAATGTAGTGCACAGCATTTGAGGAAAATGTCACTTCCCGCTCTATGTGGTGTACCAGGTCAAATTGGGTGCGTGTGAAGCGTGTCCACGTGCACTACCTAGTGCGTAGAGAGCCGTTAAGCTACAACCCCGGCTATTTCCTGAGATGCATACTACCGCATAGAAAAGTATGATAGTCTACCATACTATTAAGTGGGGTAGAACGTGGTTTGGGACAAAGCTCATGTGTGAGCTCACACTGGCTAACTGAGGCAAACGCAATTTATTTCAAATCTTTCAGTCAGGCAGCAGAGTCGAGCACGTGTTAGATAAGAGATTCTGCTCAGGAACGTTCCGCTGCGTGCTCAGAATTTTGGCACAAAATAACACCGTATATTTTAAGACAGAAGCCGCAGCCCGTATAACATCCCATCTCAGACTTTGGATGTGCCCAGAAATGCATCATGAACTATCGGCTGAAAATATTGGGCAAATCTATGCATCGGCTCGATACCGATGATTAAAAAAAACAATTATCGGCCAATTCCGATATGATTCCGATATTATTGTGCATCCCTAGAAAAATATTAAAAATGATCAATATAGAAAAATATTGTGATAGTATCAACTCTGATAATCGGTCAACCCCTAGCAGAGACTCCACCCGAACGGTTGTTCAGAGTAAGGCAAAGGCACCGCTTCGCTGCAGCTTCGACCGAGCATCAACCAGACGATCATCGTAACAATGAAGCGGAATATAAAAACTTACGATGTCAAGACGCAGTAAACCGTGGCGTAGTTAACTACCGAGGGTGAGAGCCTGCTTAGCCCATGAACGACCCTTGTGAAGGGAAAGCTGGAGATTTAAGGGTGTGGCGCTTCAGAAAGCGAACGGCTGGCTCTGTAACACACACGCGCAGCAGAAATCTCATAAATTCCTCACTTCGCTCACATCCCAAAGTCTTGTTCTATAAAGTTTTAAAATGTCACAGCGGAGCCATAACGCCGAGTCCAGGCAACACGCTGTCCCTTCTCCACTTAGCCAATAAACTTTTATATCTTTGAATCTACTATAAAAAGCTTTGTGGACGGTCATCCCGGGAGTAATTGCCAGCTTTATTGTTATCATTATCTGTCCCGAAAGGCCGTTCGCTTGTCGTCGACCCGGCCCGGAGTCTGTCACCTTCACATTACCAACGTGTTCTTTATCTCTCCCTCTTTCTCTCCATGTTTCTCTCTCTTTTTTCTCTCCCTCGCTTTCGGCGCCGTGTTCCTCGTAATCTCAGCCAACGGCCTCCGCGGTGAAAACGCCGGCGTCTAATTACTTAATAAGCCCGATTAGCGATTCTGGCGCTCGTTAGGAGTCGGTGGGAAATGTAACTGGAACCAGATCTGAGCCTGGCGCGGAGCCGGATCTGGCTGCGTTACACGAACAGGGGGAAAACCAGGCAAACTCAAGTTCGGCGGCTGAAACGGAACAGAGTGGCACGCTGGAAAAGGAACAAGGCTTTGTAGGAAGCGAACGCTCGTGGGGGAATAAATCAGCCTGGACAGCGGTTTGTTGTTGTGGCCTTGGGAGTCACTGTGTGTGTGTGCGTGTGTGTGTGTGAGACCTCAACTCGGTCCAAGATACTCGGGTTGCGACATTGTTAGAGAGACAGCGCTTAGTACGGACAGAAGCAGACCAGCAGCGGCTGCTGATGATGGTCACACACACACACACACACTACCACCCAGCCAGCCAGAGTGAGCAATGAACACTAGAAATAGACCGGAAACTCAACACTCACACACAAACACTTTCTTCCACACACAGACACACACACTCTTTCTCTCAAACGCGCACATACAGTACACACACTGTCTTTCACACACACGTACAAACACACAGGCGTATATACCATCTCTCTCTCTCTCTCTCTCTCACACATACGCACACACTCTTTCTCTCATACATGCTCACACACACATACTCTCACACACATTCTTACTCTCTCACATTGTTTGTCTCACACCCACTCTCTCTCTCTCTCTCTCTCTCTCACACACACACACACACACACACAGAGTCAAATAAAGTAATCTTATATACGTGAGCTACTTCCACTGACTCCCGTAATGACTAAATATAAATACTACAGCTACCGCTGACCTTTTACTTTCTAACATAAAATCTGAAAGGTTTCTGGATAAAAGTCTTTGCTTCTGAACGGCTACAAACATCATGCCCGTTGGTACGCTGCCATATCTGTGCTTTACATTTACCTGCACTCTTCTAAAACAGTATCATAGAATCATTCTCTTCCCAATGCTACATCTGTGCAGGATCCGAGACATTTTGCAAGCGGGTATGAGGTCTAGTGTCACACCCATGCTACACAAATACCTCTACCACTTTGTCCAGCACAACACAATAATATACAGATACCTGTGTATGACACTAGCGTATCCTGGACCCAGTTGAGCTCTCATTCACACACACACACACACACACACACACACACACACACACACATAGCATGAAGGTTAGGGAGTTGGCCCTGTGATCAGAGTGTTGCCGGTTCAAGTCCTGGACTGCTGAAGGTACCACTGAGGTATTCATTAACAAGGTACCATCCTCAAGCACTGCCAAAAGCTGCCCACTGTTCCGTCACCGATGGGCCAAATGCAGAGGTCACGCTTGGTTGTGGTTCACTGTGTGCTGTGCTGTGTTCGCTATCATCAACAAATCATTTAACTCACTTTGACGTGTATTCCTGAGCCCAGCCAATTAAAACCAATCTTCTCTTCACCTAAAAATAAACCTCCTGCTCAATGTAAAGTGACATGATGTCTGCTCAACGTTTCGACTCGATAATCACTGAATCGATGTATCGATACTACCGCTGTGCAATATGCTAAAAAATCTCATGTCCTGGTATGTCATTTTATCCCGATAACGATACATATCACAATATAGTACACATTTTCTGTAAACTCAGCTCTTAAAAACACACTCTAATATACCAGCTGTTCAAACCATCCGCTGTTCAAAATGACTCTTTTTTTTTCCGGACCACACAATAAACGACAGAGTATAATATGAAACAACACGATATATACACTACCAGTCAAACGTTTGGACACACCTGCCCATTCAATGTTTTATTCTTTATTATCATGACTATTTACTGACATTGTAGATTCTCACTGAAGGCATCAAAACTATGAATGAACACATATGGAATTATGTAGTAAACAAAAAGTGTGAAATAACCCAAAACATGTTTTACATCTTAGATTCTTGAAAATAACCACCCTTTGCTTTGATCACTGCTTTACACACTCTGGGATTCTCTCGATGAGCTTCATGAGGTAGTCACCTGAAATGGTTTTCCAACAGTCTTGAAGGAGTTCCCACAGATGCTGAGCACTTGTTGGCCCTTTTGCCTTCACTCTGCGGTCCATCTCATCCCAAACCATCTCGACTGGGTTTGGTCAGGTGACCGTGGAGGTCAGGCCATGTGGCGCAGCACTCCATCACTCTCCTTCTGGGTCATATAGTCTTTACACAGTTCATTCATAGTTTTGATGCCTTCAGTGAGAATCTACAATGTAAATAGTCATGAAAATAAAGAAAAAACCTTGAATGGGAAGGTGTGTCCAAACTTTTGACTGGTAGTGTATATACTGTATATATATCATTTCGTCATCCGATATATTGTCATATCGCACAGCACCTAATTGACACAGATCAACGTATCGTTACACCCTTTGTGGTCGACAGCAAAAACAAACCAACGTCAAAGACGCTAAATGGATGCAAACCCACAACCTCTTGGTATACAGGTGAGCATCCTGAAACTTCACAACTGTCCAACTCGTGTGGATGCAGGTCTCATGCTCATGAGTTTTAGAGCATTGTGTTCCTCTCATAATATAGAATGTGCAATAACGACAAGTTGATGTTCAGCTATTGAAACTCAACATTAGATTAAATCAAAGATTTGGTTGCCATTTTGCTTCTTGTATATGGGAGTTTTCAAGTCATGCTTTACCAGTGACTTTTTGGCAGGTCACAATGCTTGGGTTTCTGCAACGCTCCTAAATCACTGCTGCAGTCGGCCTGACAGTGAAGTCTGAAGTGGGAAGTATTTTCTCGGGAAAATGCAGGACAGCTTTAGAGATTGACTGCACGCACCATGAGCAAACAACATCCTTAAATCCCATCTTTTTGGACTAGACTGACTAGAAGAACAGGGACTGACTAGAATGGCAAAACGTCAGTGTGATTCCTTCCCCATATCCACAGCTAACAATGTGGTTTAGCGAGTGATTATTTGTCATTGTGAACACACCACAGCACACAGTGCACCACAACCAAATGTGACCTCTGCATTTAACCCATCCGTGAAGGAGCAGTGGGCAGCTAACAAGCACCCAGGGAGCAGTGCTTGGGGACGGTACCTTGCTCATGAGTACCTCAGTGGTAACTTTACCGGCCCTGGATTCGAACCTGCGATCTTCTGATCACGGGGCGAACACCCTACCGTTACGCCACCAACTGCCAACCTTAGGACCATCAGTTGACTTTATAAGGTGATCTGATCTACATTCAGCTGTATGAAAGGTGCTATACAACAACGACAGCAATTATAACATGATTAGCGTAACGGTTAGGGAGTAGCCCCCGTAATTGGAAGGTCGTTGGTTCGAGTCCCAGACTAGCAAAGGTACCACTGAGGTACTCATCAGCAATGTACCGTCCCCAAGCACTGTTTCCCGGGCACTCCCGAAAAAAGATGTCCACTTTTCCTTCACGGGTGGGTCAAATACAGAGGTCATATTGTGGTGCTGTGCTGTGTTCACAATGAAAAATAATCACTCCCAACCTCAGTAACTTCTGACCATCTTCTTTTCATTTTTCTGAGTAAGAGATGCAGCTGAAGTCTAAACTAAAAAAAAGGAGGTAAAACAGCTCCAGATTTCTGGACGCAGCCCCAAATTGAGCAATCAGAAGACACACTCACACACACACATTTGCCCCAGATGATAAACAGCGCTTCATAAGGCTGCTGGAAGGATTAAAAGCAGCTGTCCACTCGTCCCCTTGGGTCACATCCCTAACGTCCCCATTAGCTTTCATTCAGTGTTAGCCACATTAGCATCGGTGGACCAAGTGGCCCTTTAGCCGGGCTCATCCGTCTCCGCGCGCTGGCTGCATTACTTATGCTAAGAGTCCCTGTTGACTTTCATTTATCATTATCCACATTAGCATCACTCGACGCAGCGTCGCTTTAACCATCAGTCACACGTCCACTGCCGTGCAGTCGCTGCGGCGCTTATGCTAAACCTCCCCATTAAGCTGCATTCACTGCTAGCCACATTAGCGCCATCAGACCCAGGCCCTCCAAAGTTCGATAGCGATTATTATTAATCAAGGAGGCCGATAACTGGGATCAAAGTTAGAAATAACATTAAAACCTTTTGGCATATTTTTAATTCTTTTCATATTGTTCTTAACACAAAACGTACACGGAGTTCCTGAAACGTTCAATGCCTTCAGCCATCACTGTTAAAGGGACAGTTATCAGATTGCCACGTTAAAACGCAACCAATATCAAATGCCTTAATAATGTTAAATATCGGTATCAGTAGTTCTTTAAACCAAAAACATAAAAATGTTCAATATTGACACGGATAATCGGTCGAGCCCTAGTGATGCTGGTGACTTCTCTGCGGTTGAGGCTGACTGGAGGTAGCAGAGTGAATCTGACTGCTTTTATTTATTCTCGGAGGCCTTATTGGTCATATTGATCATAACCTTCACAATCAATTATTAATTTGGCACAGCCTCACGTTTATTTATGCATCTTTCTTTCACCGCCTCTCCCTCTCCCTTCTCTCTGTCTTTCAGGGTTGATACAGATACTAATTCGGGAGACGAACAACTGATATTTTGAACCAATGTGCGTCTGCTGTAATAATGAAAATTGGTGTCAAAATTGAGAAGAAATAAAACTTAATTTAAAATGCATATGTGACCCTCCACGGCAAAACCAGTCGCTTGTCGCAATGGAGGTTTCCGAGAAAAACGAGCGTTTATGTTGCGTGGGGTAAAATTTTGATTTTTTGTTTTTAGTGTTTTGAAACAGTGGAAGGTCTATACTGTACTGTTGTGAATAAATTTCCCCGAAAAACTTCCCCTTTCCATCCTAAAAACGTGACTTTCTTGAGGTGAGGAATTCAATTCCAGCAGAATGTTAAAAGTTTCTGTTTTGACCGCTCTACTTCAATATTTACGGTAAATCCACTCGTTGACTAGCGTGAAGATATTTCTCCGGAATCCATCTTGATCTCCGGTTCAGTTAACCCGCGCGGAAGTAGGCTATCCGTGTGGCTGTGAATGCAGCGTAGGCTACGTAAATGCAAAAGCGTAGCGCTGACACCAAAGCGTCACAGGTGCTTCTGGCGATAGTCAACAAATGACAGATTTCTCCGTTTTCTCACTTGGCGTGACAGGAGAAACCCGACTCAGCTGAATGTTGATATATCTCTTCAGTCATATGTCGTCCGATTCATTCCATATAGGTATCGTTTTGAAGCTTGATTTATGCCCTTTCATGAAAACATAATAATCAATTTTGAAAATTTGCGACAAGCGACTGCTTTTGCCGTGGAGGGTCACATTTTTAGCAGATGGATCATTTTGAACTTTTCATTGATGTTCTTAACACCAAAAGGTTTTAAATGAGTTAAATAAGTAAACATAAATCAAATGAATTAACGGGCAGAGGGCAGTGTAACTGTTAAAGCATGATCGGAAGCTCAACGGTTCGAGTCCCGGACTGGTAAAGGTACCACTGAGGTACTCATGAGCAAGGTACTGTCCTTCCTGTGTGCTGCTAAAATCTGCCCCCTGCTCTTTTTAGCAGGGTGGCTCAAATGCAGAGATAGATTTGTTGTGGTGCAGCGTGTGCTGTGGGTGTGTTCACAATGACAAATAACCCTCACTGAATTCCAGATATACATAAATATATAGCACATTATAAGTTTGTGTGTTTTATATATTCAACATGTATTGTATTATACGTTTTTAAAAAACTGACCAACACCGATAACCATAAAAATTCTAAATATCGGTGCTGATTATTCGCTCCAAACTCCGGTAAGGGTTAAGGCGTTCGCCTCATGATCAGAAGGTTGTCGGTTCAAATCCCGGACGGGTAAAGGTGCCACTGAGGTACTCATAAGCAATGCCGTCCCCAAGCACTGCTCTCTGGGTGCTGCCCATGTGAGCTGTCCACCGCTTCAAATGCAGCAGAGGTCACATTTGGTTCTGTGCTGTGTTCGCAATGACAAATAATCGCCCACTTCCATTTTTTATTCACCTCCACCTACGCACCCGCAACAAAAAATAAATAACATCTACACATCCATCTGCATTTTGAGACAGAGGCTTCTGTTGCCAGGTCTCGCCAGGGCTTACGTCTGAAAGCCCCAGAGCGTCCGTTTTACCCCGAACGTTTAAACCGCTAAATCTGTCAAATTCATCACCGCTAACACGCCACGAACGAAGAGCGACGAGGGCTCGATTTTTCAAACTAATCGCCTTCTCTCCCCTCTCCGAACACCACCCACCACCATCCTGCTACACACTAAAGTCTGCGACTTTGGGTCGGCCTCTGCAACATGAGGATTGGGTTTATACAAGCGTTAATATTTCATCAAATACTGACACCAGCAGAGTCCCAGCGAAGGGGTTCGAGGAGGCGGGAATGGGGAATTCGACAGGCATCTGAGAACAATTAAGATCCCTGCCGTCTCTGACGCTCTAACACTGCTTTAATGAAAAGTTTGCATCAACGGTAACCAGGATCGTGTTCCCAACGTCAGACCTGAGCCAAACACAGTCCAAATTGTATCCTCTCTCTCTCTCTCTCTCTCTCTCTCTTTTTCTCTCTCTCTCGGCAGGAATGATTTAGGATGCGTCGTTTTCCGTTTAGGGGCGTTCCATCCGTTGTTAAGGTCCTGAAAATGTTGTGGGAGAAAAGAGCAGGCTTGTCTGAAGGAATTTGTTGGTGTTTATCAAACCGAGTCGGAGGATCCAGTGCTGGATCTGAACAAAACCGCACAAATCCTGCACGTCACTCAGAGTCTGCATCAAGAAGAAGAGTTGACAAATTATTTCTTCTCCTCATTCTTCTTCTCCATTTCTGGCACTTTCTGGAATTTGTCGTGGGAACACCTTTCATAGCTTCTTCTACCTTTTTTACTTCTCACATCATTACACTTTCACAGATTATTTTTTTTGTAGATACAAGATGCATGTTTTTCTTCTGCTCACTTTTTGGCTTTAAGCTCCTTCCACAGTTTTCCATCTTTTTAGCCATTAACTCTTTAATTCCGCCTTCTTCTCCTCCTCACTTTTTGGCATGTTTCCACAGTTTTTTGAAAAAGAGACACGATTTAGGGCTCCTTCTTTCTACCTTTAACATTTTTCCCCCATAACTTGAGTGAGTGATGATTTGTCATTGTGAACACACCACACCACAGCACAGTGCACCACAACCAAATCATGACCTCTGCATTTAACCCATCGTGGAAGAACAGTGTGTGGGCAGCTAACAAAGCGCCAGGAGCAGTGCTTGGGGACAGTACCTTGCTCATGAGTACCTCAGTGGCGCTTTACTGGCCTGGATTCAAACCTGCAACCTTCTGATCACGGCGAACACCCTACCGTTACGCCAAAAACTTCTTCTTCTCACTTTTTGGCCTGTTTCCTTACACATTTATTTATTTTTTTATCAGAGACACTGTTCATTGCTTCTTCTACTTTTCTAATTCTTCCCAGTTTTTTGCATAGCTACTTCAGGTTTCTTTTGTAGAACACCATTTTTCTTCTTTTTCTTCTTCTTCTCATTTTTACACTTCATGAGTTATTTGTTTTGTAAAATAAGATTCATGTTTTCTTCTGCTCCTTTTTGGCTTTAAGCTCCTTCCACAGTTTTTCGTGGTATACATTATAACACGAAACACTTTTTATTTACCATCTTTTTAGCCATTAACTCTTTAATTCCGCCTTCTTCTTCTCACTTCTTGCCATGTTTAGACTGGACTTTAGGGCTTCTTCTTTCTACCTTTAACTTTTTTGCCCCATAACTTCTTCTTCTTCTCACTTTTTGGCCTGTTTCATACACATTTATTTATTTTTATCAGAGAGACACTGTTCATTGCTTCTTCTCACTTCTTCTTCTAATTCTTCCCAGTTTTTTGCACTTGACTACTTCCAGGTTTCTTTTGTAGAGACACCATTTTCTTCTTTTTCTTCTTCTTCCCACTTTTGGGCACTTAAGCTCTTGAAGTTGTTTGTATTAAAGATTCCGTTCATTTTTTCTCCTTTTTTGCCGTTAACTACTACCACAGTTTTTTTGTCATAGAGTTCTTTGCATCCTCTTCTTTTCTGTCATCCGCTTCTTCCTCGTCCTCTATGTTTCATCCACAGTTTTTGTAAAAGAGACACTGTTTAGGGCGAGGGCTTCTTTCTACCGTTGGCTTTTTTGTCCCTTAACTACTTCCACTGTTTGACTTTTTTCTCATAAAGACACTATCCACGACTTATTCTACCTTTTCTTCTTTTTCACGTTTCATCCACCATTTTTTGTCTTTCCACTTTTATACCTTTTTGTCAGTTTTTTTTGTTGCACAGACGCTGCTCACGGCTCCTCCTGCTCTTCTTTTTCCCGTTTTTTTTGGGGGGCTCTTAACAACTTCCAGAGTATTTTGTTGTGAAAACGCAGCTCATGCTGAAATTTTCCAGCTCATTAAGGAGAAGTTGGATATTACTTGTTTTCTAATCCAAATGCGTCCCTCTTTTTTCCCCAGTTTGTTTTTTTTTTTTTAACTTTATTGCTTCGTGAGGATGGCCCGTTCCTGACGTGAGTGTTTCCCGCGTTTTTTCAGCAGCTCACAGTTTAACGGCAAGCTCAGCTCTAATCAGCAGAAACACCATAAATAGATTTTCTCATTTCTCCTTTTTATCC
This sequence comes from Distichodus sexfasciatus, assembly GCA_032718565.1. Taxonomy (NCBI): domain Eukaryota; kingdom Metazoa; phylum Chordata; class Actinopteri; order Characiformes; family Distichodontidae; genus Distichodus; species Distichodus sexfasciatus. The sequence continues at coordinate 17,077 of JAVGVS010001116.1, forward strand.
CTTTCCACTTTTTTCAGCACACAGCAATCACGCAGTTTCTTCGGCAATTGTCCGTCTCGTTGTTAGCATGCATCTTGATTTCTGATGTGCAGTGACAACACACACACACACACAAAATCACTGGAAAAGTGTAGCTCAGATGGCGAGCATGAGGCATCATTTTGGACTGCAGCGGAGTGAAATTCATTACGTGCATCATGCTTGGCCCTGTCCAACTTTCCAACAGACACGGGAGGATTTCACTACAATTATTAACATCTGCTAAAGTCATCAGATCGCAACGAGAACCGGCCTGGCACTTAACCACGCTGTAACGGTCTTTATCTGATTTTTTGGAGCTCGGCCTCTCAGCAGGACTCTTTATGGTGTAATATGAAGATATGACCTCAAATCATAATTAGTGATTGTTGTAATTATTTTAATTAATTGTTGTTAAATCTTGTAATTGTTCATTTTTTCTTATTTATTATTATTATAATAGATATTTTCCTACAAAACCAAGTGTGCAGCTTAAATCGTACGTTGCAGAAAGATGAAATTTTGGGGGGATTTCACCAAGGCGCGACAAAAAATGATCTAATTATTTGCAGCGGGCGTGGTTTGTTTGGTATAAATAATCTAGGCTAAGATTTGATATACAATGGCGCCGACTGAACAATCGGGGGCGCTAAAAATGCTACATGTCTACATGCAGCCTAAAGCGTAAGTCACGCGAAGGTTAAACTTGATGGATAAGTACAACGAAAAACGTAGTGATTGGCCTATGGGTGGCGCTATAGCAAAATAGCTGATTTTGTGCTGCTTTTTTGTCACTCTCATTGTCGTTTGCGGCTATATTATTGTTTGTTTTTTGTCATCGTAGTTCACGACAAGGTTTGTACTGTAAATATGCTGAACAACTCCAGCTGAGATTCTTTTATTCTGACGAAGGCGCGCTTATCTTTGTGACTTTAAAATAACTGAAGGGAAAACGCAGATATAGTGGAAGACTGGCCGCGGAGGAGTCTACACATGGGGTGATATGTGAAAGTGAGTGATTATTTGTCTTTATGAACACACCACAGCGTAATGGGGACGGTCCCTTGCTCGTGAGTACCTCAGCGGTAACTGTACCGGCCCTGGATTCGAACCTGCGACCTTCTGATCACGGGGCGAACACCCTACCGTTACGCCACCAACTGCCCCAACTGTTTTACCAGGGGAAAGTAAAAAAAATCTAAATAACCAACATGAGAAAGATTAGAGGTTCTGAATGCAAGCTTTGATTCATTTTCTGTCCAGCTCTAGGGTGGTGCGGTGGTTTAATTCGATCCCCATGTCGGCCCGTGGGGTCTTCTTGTGTGGAGTTCGTGTGCCCTCCTCATGTTGGCGTGGGTTTTCTCTCCGGCTGCTCCGGTTTCCTCCCACAGTCCAAAAGCATGTGCTGAGGGTTGAGCGGTGACTCGAAATTGCCCCCGTAGGTGTGAACGTGAGTGTGTTTGTGTGAGTCTATGTGTCCGGCGGTGTGTTGGCGTCCACCCAGTGTTGGTCCCCGCCTTGCACCCGTAGTTCCGGGATAAGCTGCGGTCCTCGCGAGCTTCGTATGGATAAAGCGGTTGCCGGACCGGTAAAGGTACCAATGAGGTACTCGTGAGCACGGTACCGTCCCCAAGCACTGTTCCACGGGTGCTGCCCATGTCAGCTGCCCACCGCTCCTTCAGTGATGGGTCAAATGCAGAGGACACATTTGGTTGGCCTTAAATTCGCTTAGTGGTATATATAGTGGTCCTTTCACAGCAGTGTAGAGAGAGAGAAAGAGAGTTCACCAATGCTAATCATTATTATTATTATTATTATTAATATTATTCCTTACTTTCACATACATAAGTATTAACAGAATCTTCAAATATAACTGAAATAACTAGCATTATCGTTATGTCGATTAGAGGATATGAAGGTCAGTTCTGAATCATTTTCCATACATTGTCCAGCCCTACATTGGTGTTTAGGGAATAAAGCCCATAGTGGTCCTTTCCTACTGCAGAGAAAGAGCGAAAAAAGAGAAAGAAAGAAAAAAAAAGAGAGACAATCCAACGATGCTGTGTTTACAAAAAAAAATGTAAGATTTATTAACAGAATTTGGAAAAATAATTGAAATAATCGACATGGGAGTTCGGGGAATAAAACAAATATAGATCCTTTCCTACTGCAGAAAAAGAGAGAAAAAGAGGAAGAGAGAGAGAGAGAGAGAGAGAGAGGGGGGTGGAGAGAGAGCAGCTAGCTTTAATAATTGAGGGGCAGGCTGCAGCCCAGTCGTGTCTGAAGAGCAATGGCTTTAAAAGATGCATGCAGGTGCCTCGGGAGGGAGAGAGGAGAGAGGAGAGAGGCCCGCTCCGACGCCACGGCCAACTTCTTCCGCACCGAATAGCCCAGAAAAGCCTCCTTTCTCTAAAGTGGCAGCAAAAAAAAAAGAAGAAGAAGAAGAGCCTCATCCTTCGAAAAGAGGCTCGACGCTGGAGCGAAGCGATTGAGCGAGTTGCGCTCGAAAGATGGCGCGAGAAAGTAAAAGAAAAAAGGAGAAAACGCCGAGGTGAAACGGGAGAAGAGGCATTAACAGACGAGCGGAATCGCCGGGAGCCGCAAGGCGTGGAAGTGCAGTGCGGCGTGGGGAGAGCGCTTCCCGACCTGTCTTTACCGCGTTATCTGTGGCTCAGACGTATTGCGCCCTCTCTTTTTCCCTCTCTCTCTCTCTCTCTCTCTCTCTCTCTCGTTCTTCAAGCCCTGCCATTACTGCTCAGGCCTAAATTATTGATCCCAGAGCTTCATCAGCATAGCAGTCACGTCCCCGCGGCGGCAGCGGCGGCGGCAGCGGCAGCGGCAGCGGAGCAGTCGCCCCGTTACTGCCACTGAAATAATTAGGAGGGATTCTCATTAAGGGGGAATAAAGGGGGGAAGGGAGAGAGAGGGAGAGAATGAGAGAGCGAGGGAATGAGAGAGAGAAGGAGGGGAAGTGGAGAGGAGGAGGAGGAGGACGGGCTGTAGCCTCAAGATCATTCTGGGTGTTTAATATCTCCCCCAGAGATTTGGGATGGTTCTGATCACATCCACACGGCCGAGGGTGCAGATGACAGGTCTGTCCACAGCAAAAACGCATACCACACACACACAAAACACACACACACACACACACACACAGGAAGAACGGAGATAGCGGAGCTGCATATGCTGATACTGACGTGGGGAAGAATGGTGAACAAACAGACAGAAGAGAGTAAAACAGACGGAGAAAGACATAGAGATAGATAGACAGAGAGAGAGAGAGAGGCAGTAAGAGAAGAGGAGGGCGAGACGGAAGGAGAAAGACAGGTAGGAGGAGAGAGAGGACAAGGGAGATGAAGAGAAGGACAGAGCAAAGAGAGAGAGTGACAGAAAAGGTAGAGGGAGTGAGAAAGAGGGAGAGACACAAAGGGAAAGAGTGACGTGAGAAAAAAGAGGGAGGAAAGGCTGAGAGAGGGACAAAGAAGAGCAGAGAGAGGGGAAGAGAGAGAGAGGGAGGGAGAGAGAGAGAGAGAGGCAGTGAGGGGAGAAAAGAGAGAGAGGGGATGGGAAAGGAAGCAAGAGACGGGAGTGGCGAGAAAACAGAAACGGTGGTGGCAGAGAGAAAGGAAGAAAGAAAGACAAAGAGAGATAGAAGTGACAAGAAAAAATAAGAAAGAAAGGCAGTGTGAGAAGGAGAGACAGGGAGGGAGGCGATGAGAGAAACACAGAGAGTGAGAGAGAGAGAGAGAGAGAGAGAGGGTCGGTGAGAGACGGAGGGAGAAAGAGAGAGAGGGAGAGGCGGCGAGAGAAAGATGCATAAATAAACATGTGAGGCTCTGCCAAATTAATAATGGATTGTGAAGGTTATGATCAATAAGATCAGCTCGTGGCCTTCAAGAATAAATAAAAGCAGTCAGTTTCACTCTGCTGCCTCCAATCAGCCTCAACCGCCGAGAAATCACCAACATCACTAGGGCTCGACCGATTATCCGCCAGGACGGTGATCAGTGTCGATATTTCGCATTTTTATCTGTATTGCTCTTTTTTTTACACTGCTACGCCTATAACCACTGAAATTCTAAATACCGTCGCTGATAAGCGATTAAAATCTATTCAAAAACCCCTCCGTTTGAGAGAGTCATTACTCTGCGGTCAAGCGGTGCGTCCCGCCGAGTTTAACCTATCAACACTGAAGACCGAAAGTCTGGCCCTTTCTTACGTTTATAAAAACCACTCACCCTGAATAAAAGCCATTTCAATTTTGTGTTGCATTTTTGGATGTTCAAAATTTTCCCTCCAATTTTTTTTTTAATAGATATCACAAAATATCATTTCTAACTCTCTGTGATTAGTAATAATCATTATCATCCTGAAGAAAAGCATATCGTTCCTCCGCTAACAGACACTCGCACAGCCGTGTGAATTATTAGTGAAACGAGAAGGCACGCGCTCTTTACGTCGACGCCGCACCACGCCGCGCCGCATTCCCCTCCCGGAAAACGGCGTCGGGGCCGGCCACGCCCCTCGTTAGCGGGGAGCCTTCGTTATGCTAATGATGTAGCTGGAGCGCTATCAACGAGCGGCGCGCGACGTTATCGTTTGCAGCGCCGCGGCTCTCGCTCTCCCCGATCGCTCATACGGAATCATGGCCTAATAGCATCCCATTAACATAATTGCCAGCACGACTAGTGTTCCGTGTCTTATGCCTCTCAGCTGCCTCGCCAGGCGAGAGAGAGAGCGAGAGAGAGGGGGGGGGAGGGGAGAGGGAGAGAGAGAGAGAGAAAAAAAAACAGAGAAAGGGGATTTAATTAAGCCAAACAAGGGGCACTCGTGCTGCTAGAGGTGTTAGTGTGTGTGTGTTTGAGGAGGAGTTGTTTTTAGAAGACCTTGAGAGGACCCTCGCTCTTCCCAGCGCTCAATATTCCGCCGACGAGTCAACCAGAGGCGTCTGCTGCTGCCGCCGTCACCGCCGCGACGGCGGCAGCAGCAGACGCCAGCGCGCGCCCGGATCCGGAGCCGAGGCGTGCCAAGCGAAATCAAATCCCCATTATTTTTCAATTAATCCTTAATTAAAATATATCATGCCTCCAATCCCACAAATCTCTCTTAATATGCAAATGCCGCCCATTCAAGGATATTTACATATCGTTAATTAACGCGCCACATTCTTTTAGACTAACAAGCCGTGGGCAGGAAGTGCCAAGGTGATTGGAAACAGCACAGATCAGCCGGGGCCAAGCGAAAAGAGGGGAGGAACAACGTCCGGCTCTTCCTCTCTTCCAAAATTGCAACCGCCGTCCCTCGCACCCTCGCACGCTGGCACGAAAACGCTTTTCTCTAATAAATAAACGGATTTTCCCCCCTTCCTTGCGGATCCGGCGCGAGCGTGAAATCCTCGTGGCAGCTTGTTAGATAATAATTAGCTTTACTTCATCGCGACGTTACGACGGGACGCCGGCCAAACGGGGGAATCTCCTTCGCCGCTGAGTTAGGTGAAGAGCGGAGCCGGGGAGGGAAAAATTCGTATTATCGGAGTGTGTTTGATCGATATGGGCTGATACCGATTATTGCTAATCAAGAACTGATAATGGATATTCTAAACTGTAGAAATGGAAATCTGTCATAATTTCGAAGAACAAATGCACCAACACAACGCTTCGCAACACGATGGCTGTAATAAAAATAATTATAACAATCTTTATTTATAAAACTCTTTTCCTGCGTAAAAATGCAGCCCAAAGTGCTGCAGGAAGAACGATAATTATTTTAAAAAGCAATTAACCAAGTTGGAGTTTAAGCAATGGGAGTGTTAGTAAGTGTGAGAAGTTGAAGTAAAAAATAACAATGAAATGATCAAACTTAGGAACAAATAAACAGCGAAGGTTTAAAAATCATTAAAAAATAGTAAATAGGGATATAATCATAAAAAAATGTTTTAAAAGCCAGGGTGAAGTTTAAGTTTGTAAAAATGTATACGTTTATAAAAGCTTTTGAAAACAGGAAGGTCGTTCTGTTTCTCTAATCACTGCTTCTAGTGTGCACCATGACTGAAAAATGACTTTTAGCGTGAGTTTTTCAGCGTCTTCCAGCGTTTTCGTCTAGACTGTCAAACTCACTGTTGATACGATATTCCTTCGAGATCTAACCAATCAGACCAGGAGAGACGGCTGCATCAGAGTCGAAGTAGTAAACTGTGTAAATTTGTGTATTTTATCGTTACATTTTTTTTTTTTTAAAGATGGATATCGATAACTATAAAAAAAGCTAAATATCGGCCGATAACCGGCCGTGGCGATAATCAGACGACCCCCAGTGAATACCGGTGGTGGTCTCAGTCATCACCATCAAACCTGAACACGAGTGCAGCCTTTATCAGCTCCTCCCCCATTGCGCGCACACACACACACACACACACACACTCTCTTCCCTAAGGAGACTCACAGCTCAGACGAATTGATTGACACCATTTTCCATCTGCCAGCGCTGTCAGAGAAAGAGAGAGAGAAAATGAGAAAGAGATACAGGGGCCATTTCAGCAGCAGGTCTACAGGGACGGAGTCTCGGACCTGGCCCGACTATTAAAACCTTTCCTACACACACTTAAACGCCCACCAAATATACGGCAACCGGCGCTGGCTCCGAGGACCGAAACAATTTGGACAGTTGATAATAAACAGAAGCGGGCGCGTTTGGCCGGGCCGTTTCTCTTTTTTTTTTTTAACATTTCTCTTTCTGCTCTTGAAGCGAAGCTCTTCGCCACGCACAACTCAATAACACGTCCGCCCTCGTCACGCTTCCCTCGGTGACAACTAAATCGCAGCAAACAGCAATTAGCAAGACGCGCTAACGCCGCCGACGCGAAAGAGACGCGAGGAAGAGGCGGTCAGGGGAGGGAGGGGAGTGTGTGCGAATCTGAATGCTTTGAAACACATTGAATTTCGAAGAGTCGTCTTCCTCGACGGTCTGACAAAAAAAAAAAAAAAAAAAAGGAGTCGAAGCTGACACTTTCTAATGCAAGGGTTAGGGATGGACTGATTATCGGTCTGGGCGATTATCGCCTCCAATATTTAACGTTTTTATGGTTAGCGATATCAGATATGAATTTAATGAGAATAAATGAATCTGTGCAATAAAATAATTTGATGTCAAAATGGACTACCTAAGCTCTGATGTAGCTTCCTCTGCGGTGTTTGCACCACAAGAAGTTGGTCCTGTTAAATTGGGACCATTAGGCCTCGTTCACACGGACGCGAGCGGCGACTGAACGCCGACCGTTTTTCTGCTCGTTGGAGCAAATCAAAGCGCCCACGCGGGCGTTCAGCACCGGCGTTCGGCCGGCTGCGCGTTCGGGTGTTATCAAATAAACGCTGCATGCAACGTTTTCTTGCCGTCAAAATCCAGGACGAAGGCGAGGAAAATGACGCTATTGCCAACGGCAGTGAAACGCTATTACAAACGCCAGTGAAACGCTATTGCCAACGCCAGTGAAACGGCAATCGAACGCAGCTACAAAAGGCAGCAAAAACGCGTATGGCGTTCAGAGGGCGCTCATTTCGAACGTCCGTGTGGACGAGGCCTTAACTGAAAGACAAATTTAAAATGTACTGTTTACTTGTTTTATTAGTTTAAAATAAGCCTCAGATGACATTATATTTGTTGATTTGTTTGTTTCCATGTTTTGTTTTTATTTTTCAAAAAATGGTTGCTGTGATTTATCTGCATTTTTGTATTAAAATAACCATGAAATGGTCATTATAAAAAAGATGTGAACATAAAAAATCTTAAAAAGCACTTTTATTACTTAAAATATCATTTATCACTCGCCTTGACTAATAATCGGTATTGATATCGGCCCTGAATCGTGTATCGGTCGACCCTTTACTATGACATACTGCATTCTGACTTCGTCTAAATGAAAAATAATTTCCAACTAATTAACACAACATTCTCCATATAGCCATCCTTCTCGTCTTGGATTACTGACCAAAACGTCGCAGCTCCACGCCCATTATACCAATACTCTCTCTGGCAAACCTCCCCTCCACCGTCTCCGAATATTCCTCCCCCCCCTCCTTCCTTCCCTCTCTCTTCTCTAGCCGTTTTAATTTGACACCCTGAGCTGGGGTAACGAGGTGGAGAGAGAGAGAGAGAGAGAGAGAGAGAAGCCGCAGTGGAATTCATTAGGCGTGCCACTGCAGGGTCCTTCTCTCCCCACCGTTAATGACATCGGAGGCTGGAGAGAAAGCAGACAGGCCAGACGCGGGATGAAATAAACATGAGGCCTGTCAGGGGCTGACGGCTCGGGCCGAGGGGACAGAGCCAGTCGCTTCGGCCCCGGGACCTCCAGACCCCGAAAGATCGCGGCAGACGCCTTCTCAGGCGCGCGTTATTGCCGGATGATGAAAGCGAAATGAGACGGTGGGAAAAAAAAAAAAATCATAAAAATAGAGCGACGCTTACAGGCCGCAATTAAATTATTAATGTGGAGCTGCCTCGGCAAAAAACGAGTCGGCGAAAAAAGTGTTAATATGCGGCCGTGACGTCAGCGTTAACGTAAACCTATCTCCACAAAGATGGGTATTTTCAGCCAGAAGGTGTTTCTGAGGTTCTGGTGTTGAACTGGCAGTAGTAGCATCTGAGTACAGTGCAGGCTTGTTGCATCGCAGCCCACTTTGGGCAGCTGCGAGACGGAGTCGGAGGATGGAGTCCAACGTGGTCAAGATGGAAGCAAGCATCTGTGGCCGTGAAATATCTTGGATGAATCAGAACCAACATTCGGAACCTCTAAGTGATGTTCTGTCTCCTTAAAACATACAGGGTCAAGGTGTGTTTACTGATCGTTTTTGAAACTCACAAAGATTTTTCGCTGCGGTGTGTTGGCGCCTGCCCAGGGTTGTTCCCCGCCTGCGCCCGCAAGTTCCCGGGATTGGCTCCGGTTCCCCCGCGATCCCAGTTGGGATTACGCGGGTCAGAAAATGACTGACTGACCGACAAAATCCAGCTTTAAAAGTTGAGCATATTTACAGCGGAAACCTTGTCACTGAGTTATGAGGAAATAAATTGTCATCGAGGTAAAACGTTCAATTAATCACGATTCTGATTTGAGGTCAAATTGCCCAGCCTTGACTTCTAACTAAGTACAATCTTCGATTCATGAGCTTGGCTGCAGCTCGGCTTCTTTTAATCATAAACATCTTGTATCTTGAAAAGCTCCCATTTAAACGTAGTCGTCATCTCCGTCTCCGCGGATCAGGCGGAACGGCGCCGGAAAAGACGGAGATGGAGTGTGATCAATCCGTCGAGAGAGGAGGAGAGAGAAAAAGAGAGGTGAGAGGGAGACGAGGGTCTGCATTAGTCACTTGGCACCCGCTAGTTCACATCACCTCCGTGATGTAAAGGCGGGTAAAGCGGCGGCGGCGGTGAGACGGGGACCGAAATTGCCTCTCCGTTGACAAGACGCACTCGACGCCCGCCACTTTTCGGCACTCTTTATTTATATGCAAAAAGGGAGAGAGAGAGAGAGAGAGAGAGAGAGATAGAGGAAGAAAAAAAAACATCTAAGTGCGCTCCTCGAAAAATGTTCAGCGAGACTTTTACGATCGCTTCCCGAAACGAGGCTCCTCGGGCTCGTTCCCCCCACCTCCCCACCCACCCCGCTCATGAGCCGAAAAATCGCCCCGAAAAACAGCGGCGGAGGATATAAAGCGGAAAACGGAACGCTTCTTCCTGTCGTCTCGGTGCGGGGAACCCGCTGTCATCGAGTCGACGTCGCTCGGAGGAGAGGCCGAGCGTGTGTGACGCGCAGGAGATGACCCTTCTTCCACGAGCTATAAAGCAGCAGCCGTGACAGGCGTCTGTCTGGACCGACGTGATTGGCGGAGGCTGACGGAGAGGGGAAACCTGCTTCTGTCAGACCTTCACCCGAATCGGCATGAGGCGGACCATCGGGGGATTGTTTTCGGGGTCACGGCTTGGGGTCGAGGAATTATCGGCGTGCCCGATATTTGCCATTTTTCATGGTTACGGCAGCACATATAGGACTCATAGGGACGGCTGACTGCGTAACGGTAAGGGAGTTGGCTCTGTTTTTGGAAGGTTGCAGGTTCAAGTCCTGGACATGTAAAGGTACCTGTGAGGTACTCATGAGCAAGGTACCGTCCTCCAAGCACTGCTCCCCGGGCGCTGGCAAAAAACGCTAAAATGTAGAGGTGACATTTCACTGTGGTGCGCCATGTGCTGTGCTGTGTTCACAATGACAAATAATCACTCGCTTAAATTCACACTTTACCGTTTTCAAGCAATGCTCACGTCACCTGCCCACTGCTCCTTGACGAATGGGTCAAATGCGGAGTTCACGTTTTGTTTGCGGTGCACTGTGTGCTGTGCTGTGTTCACAATGACAAATTCACTATCGTGAGTATACTAGGGCTGGGAAATTAATGAAAAAATCATCAGAAACGACATTCACAACCTCTAAGCGACATATTCCTTTCCATGCTGATTATTTTGATTCATTATCAAATTCTGTTAATACTTTCCTCAGTGTACGATCACGTACCGTTGGGTTAATAACGTGCTATTTTGTGTGACCTCACGTCACACCATCCCGCCCAGTGTTCCACTACATCTGGGTGCGTTAGCTTCAATTATTTTCACATCACAACGTTACGCACTCTTTTATTAGAAAAAATATCCCAGCATTAATAGTTGAGCATATTTAAAGAACGCTAAACAATAAGTGCCAAAAAATCAAACAAAAATACCCCAAATTACGGTTCATTAACTCGTAATTAGGGCTGGGTATCGTTGCTGATTTCCTGAATCGATTCGATTCCGATTCACAAGGTCATGATCCGATTCAATTCTCGATTCGATTCGATATCGATTTATTTAGAGATTTCTTTGCGTCAATACTAGTTTTGCTTGGTTATAAAATAACGTGTTTTAAAGCTGAAGTGTTGCCAAACAACACTTCGCGCAGACGGTGACTTGAGCGGAGCAGCTTCAGCCATGGCTCTACTTGGTTTCGGTTTCGCCGGTCACACCTTTTTATAGCTCTCCTCGCGCAGTCGCGAGAAGTAGTGCATAGCCGAAGGAAAAGATCAATCGGCGAATTTTTGAATCGATATCGTGTTTTTTTCGAAGGAGAATCGATATCGATTGGTGAATCGATTTTTTTAACCCAGCCCTACTCGTAATCGTGATAAAACGGTCAATTAATTGTGATTTTACGTCATATCACCTAGGCTGGACCTTAAAGCAAACATTATTGTGTTACGACATCTACTCCTAGTATCTAGTATGCAGTGTGTTTTTCGGGGGCGTGTTCGGATTCGCGTAGAAAAAATGTGACACAGTCGTCACAGTTTCGCAAAAATGGTAACTCATACAGAAAAAAAAACATCTAAGTGCGCTCCTCGAAAAATGCTTTTACGATCGCTTCCCGAACTAAGGCTCCTCGGGCTCGTTCCCCCGCCCCCGGTTAAGAGGCGAAAAATCGCCCCAAAAAACAGCGGCGGAGGATATAAAGCGGAAAACGGAACGCATCTTCCTGTCGTCTCGGTGCGGGGAACCCGCTGTCATCGAGTCGACGTGTGACGCGGAGTGTGAGGTTTTTGGGGGGCGTGTTCGGATTCGCGTGGAAAAAACGTCGTCACAGTCGTCACAATTTCGCAAAAATGGTAACTCATACAGTCTTAAGACACTTACGCGACAATGTGTATGATCAAGAAACGGAAAAGCAACTTCACTTTTGCCAACTACTTCCTTCCTGAGTTCTAACGAGATTTATGAGACCTAAGAAAATTTCCGTCCTGGAGGGACTTCACTGCGAAACCGAAGTTCAGAGCCCTCGGATACCAAACTGCTGACCTAGTATTAGCCCGAGCACAAAAAGCCGTCCCTAAGAGAGCTGTCCTACTACCTCTTTTAATGAATATGAACTCGTACACAGACCGGCGGGAAGACGCCGACTCGGAGCCGCGCCAGTGCTGCCCTCGCCGCGAAAGTGACGTCCGACAGCTTTAATGACCCCACCCGTTTTGACGGCGTTAAAGGTTCGACGTCTGCATCTTAAAACCGAGTCGTTAAAACGGACGACGCACGAATCGCAGCCTCCCGGTACGGTCGCCGGGGGTTACTGGGAAAAAAAAGGGAAAGACTTAAGAAGCGAGAAAGGAGAGAAAAAGAGAGAGAGAGAGAGAGAGAGAGAGAGAGACGGTGGCACCCCCTCAAAAATCACCCCCACCTCTAACTCCCTCTCCGACCACATAGAGAAAACTGACAAATTGGCCTAGTTTTGCCTTTAATTAATCACAGCATCCTGACAGCTACCTGAGCCAGGCTACATCATTAGCACACAGTGGAGGTGGGATGAGATGGGAGGATTCAGTTCATTAACTCGTCCGCCACTGTTTACCGTGCCTTTACTCGACGACGGGACGGCACCCGGGCCGCCGAAGCCGGCGGGGAAAAAAAAAAAAAAGGCATAATTTCGTGTTTTTTTTTTTCCTTTTTCTTCTTCTTCTTTCTTTGCACGAGGGAAACGAGGTAAATTACCTTTTTCTTTCACTTTGCTTGTTTTAAAACAGCGAAAAAGGAAACCAATTAATTTCTCCTTCCCGGGAATCGCATCTCCAACCGTTTTTTGGGGGAAAAAAACGTGTGGCGGGATCGGTCGGAGACAAAAAAAAAGAAGAAGAAGAAGAAGAAGAGAGCACGCGTGTGATTTACCGCTCTAGACGAGCCGTGATTGATCACGGAAAGAGAGGGAGAGAAAGAGAGAGAGAGTCAGTGCCGGCTCGGTGTCAATCAAACATGGCTGTCCGCATTTAAGCTGTACAAAATGTTGCTACTTGTGTATTTTCAAGCATAGATCATAAACGCTGGAGACGGCCACTCCAAGCCGTTTCAATTTCTGCCGTCTGTCAGAGCGCGGGCGACGGCGGAAACAATCAAAACAATGGGACATGTCAGTGGACACGAATAACAATGAAACGTGTCAGAGCTGATTAATAAACCCACTGTCTGCGCTGCCGCCGTCTCCGCCTACTTAAGCGCGAGCCTTAATTCCTCTCCTCTCGAAATTTCCACAAACTACCACCACAACCGGCACCACCGAAATCCGCCAACCGGTTTGTTGAGGGCGGGGAGCGGGGTCAGCGTTTGGCGAAAAAGTGGGGGGGGGGTTTTTGTTGGTTTTTCGGGGGGTGAAGGACACTGGAACGGGCTCGAGACCGCCACGGCTGAGTGGCAGCTTTCTCTTCATGAGCGTCGTCTTAACAAAAGAAGAGTGCAGGGTTCATCTCCGCCCACCGCGAACAAGCGCGCTCAGGGAGGCGTCGTGAAGCAAGCAGATAAAGGGAAATAAAAATCAATCACCTCAAGCAGAGAGAATAAATCTGAGTAATCTGACGCCTCTCAGACGCTCCCGCTAACGTCCATAGCTCATTTCGCAGGGCGTACGTAATACACACCACGAGCTGTCAAGACGCGTTTAAGCGCCGCGCTGCAGCACCACGCTCGTTTTGCCTTCTGTAATATTCAAAAAATAAGTATGTCAAAGAGACGCTGCGCCCGGCTGGCTAACCAAAGCATGTAAGTGAAGCAGGGGTATAACTGCTCCCAATCCAAACCCAAAAAAACTATAATACAAACAGAGTCGCAGTTTGGGAATTTTAAACTGTCACGTCAGTTGCAACACAGAAGGATTTGTAAGCGAGAACAAGGGGTGAACCAAACCACAGGTCAGAAAACAACGTCCGAAAAGAAGCGCGGAGACGTTTACTGGAAGCGATGAATGAAAATTCACCAAGTCGTCTCATACGGTTATAACCTTCATCAGAATTCTCATTGAAATTCTGACTCCAGTGGTTTTCTAGCTACTTATTAGCGACGCACGATGCGGGAATTACTGGCCGATGCCGATATCCGATGTTTTTCTCGCGTATATCTGCCGATCCCGATACATGAGGAAGTGAGGGGCGAGCGCGAGCGCATAAAGACAAGAGATTTTGCTGGCCAACGTTCCACTGCACCCTCGGAATTTCGGCACAACAATAATGCCATACAGGACAGAAGACAGAAGGCGCAGGCATGGTTCGAATTACGGGGGGTACTAGGGGGTAGATCAAGACCCAGATCCCCCCAAAGAGACAAAAATAGCAGTTTGGGAGGGGGGGGGTTCTGTTATGAAGGCAGTACCCCCCAATTACGGAGGGGTAATTCGCACTCTGGGGCACAGGCCGTACAAAATCCCACCTTGGAATGTGGACGTCCCAGGTATAAGCGCTACCTTTTCTTCGTACAATAAATGTGTCATCAAATATCGTCTCGAAATATCGGTACGACACTGTCAATTATTCCGATACCATCCCCATATTATCGCACATCCCTACTAGCTATGCGACGTTTAGAATATCGTCTTCTCCTGCCTTTGAGAGAGACCCAAAATGGTTGTCATGGTAACCAATATTTCAAAATAAGTAAAACAGCCTTGGTTGTCGTGTTCGAACATAAAAAAAATTCTGGGTTTCACAAAATACTGTAGCGACACGTTTAAGGTGTGATTTAAGCTTTGTTGCAGATTTCATTCTGAATGCAACAAAGCATTTTTTTGACCCGTAGCGTACATATATTGAGCGAATATTTTACCACTTTTAGATCATAAATAAGTTCTTAAAAATGCTGTTAGAGAAATTTGTGGAATTCCACAAGGGTGATGCAGGGTTAAAAAAATTAAAATAAAAAATCACGGACGTAAAAGCACAGTTTAAGTATTTTTATAGCGGCGAAAGCCCGTCGTTCGTCTCCACAAGGGAGTAACAGATCGCGGGAGGGGGAGAAAAAAAACGGCCTCGTATAACCGGTATTAGAACAGATGAGCACACGCAAATAAAGTGTGCCGCGGCTTGTGCTGACAGAGTTAAAAATGAAGAGGAATGTGGCGGCGTAAAACCCTCTACATGCTGTTAATATTTTATGAGCGACTCGCTGCGACGCCGGGCTGTGTATCTCTAATTTGTGCGATGTTGTGAAGAGAGAGAGAGAGAGAGAGAGAGAGAGAGATGAGCTAAAGAAAGCACAAGGTAAGGAGGGATGGGCCGGGATGAACAGGGAAAAGCGGGGAAAGAAAAGAGAAAAGATGTAAATGAAATAGGACAGAGACGGGAGAGGAAGCGGCGTTAAGTTGCCAGGTTTGGGGTGGGGGGTGGGGGTGGATGGGAAGGGGCGGGGATTCGGTAAGACGAGCGCGACGCACAAAGGCTTGTAAACGGCCCATTTCACCGGCGCGCCGCCGCGGAGCTCGCCGACGCCGCATTTGCATACTCCATGACGGCTGAAGATGGATGATGAAGATCAGCGTCATTGAGACGAGCTTTTTATCAAGGTCAAGTTATCCTCCAAACTCTTAACCTCTCCTTATCTCTCTCCTACTGACAGAATATGAAGTTGTCCAGCCGTCTGCTCTGACTGCGGAAGCTTCGAGGGATGGGGGGGGGGGAAGAAAAAGACAATTAGAAAACACAGCGGTGGTCCGATGAAATCGCGAGGCCCCGATGATAACGGCAGCGCCGGCGTGTGGCATTTTCATTACTAATGCGGTGCGGGCCTCCGGGCGAACGACGTGAGGAGAGGACAGGACAGGAGAGGAGCGGAGAGGAAGAGAGTGCTACGAGTCGGCCGGTCACAATTAGCTTTATCCCCTCGAGACGAAGAAAACAGACGGCAGGAGAGAGTGGGGAGGTGAAATTAGGGCAAATGGCATATCTACCGTTGTTTCCGAAAATGTCTGACTGCTGAGGTTTCCCATCGGCAGGTGAGATCGCATCTGCTGGGGCACATTTGACGCGTCTGTGTGTGTATCTCGGTGTGTGTGTGTGTGTATTTTCTGATCCTGCGCTTGCTCCACATGACTCATGACAGTATTTCAGGCCACCGGTCATAAAAACGCCAGAGCAGCTTTACCAGCCTTGGCGCTCTCATTATACCCTGAGAGAGCGAGAGCGAGAGAGCGAGAGAGAGAGAGAGAGAGAGAGAGAGGGGAAAAAGAGGAAGATAATAAGAGAGAGACAGGAGGGGGGGAAGAGAGAGACATGGAGAAAAAAGAGGGCAAAGGGAAAGAGAGGGGGAAGAGAAAATGGGAGAAAGAGAGGGGAGAGGGTGAGGGGAGAAAGGGAGAGAGGAGGGGATAAGGAGAAAGAGAGGGGAGAGGGCGAGGGGAAGCGAAGAGAGAAGGGGGGAGACAGAAAAGGAGGAACGTTGGAGAGAAAGAGGAAAAGAGGGGGAGAGAGAAGGGGGCGACAGAGAAAGAGAGGTGAGAGATGGGGAGAAAGACAGAAAGACAGTGGAAGAGCAAAAAGGGAAAGAGGGAGAGGAAGGGGGAGGGGGGGGGGGGGTGAGTCATAGAAAGAAGACAAGTGGAAAAGAACCAGAAAGAAAGAGACAGACAGAGATAGGGCATAAAGAAAGGAGAAGGGAGAAAGACAGAAAAAGGGAGAGAAAGAGAGAGGAAAGAGAGAAAAGGGAGAAAGAGGGGTGAGAGGGAGAGAAGAGAGAAAGAGATGGAGAAAAGACAGGAAGAGTAAAGGGGGAGAGGGAGACAGAAACGACAGAAAGAGGAAAAGAAAGAGAGATAAAGGGAGAGAGAGAGAAAGGGCGAGAGAAGAGAGAGGGAGAGGTGAGAAAGTGTAACAGAAAGAGAGGGAGAGGAGATGAGGGAGAGAGAGAGAGAGAGAGAGAGGGAGAGGGTGAGAGAGAGATATGGACAGAGAGAGAAAGAGAGAGAGAGAGAGAGAGAGAG
>JAVGVS010001117.1:0-33836 GCA_032718565.1 Distichodus sexfasciatus
AACTATGAGGTTAAGTTTTCATCAGCTAGCTAAGTTACCTCAGCTAACGTTTACATTGACAACTATGAAGTTAAGTTTTCATCAGCTAGCTAAGTTACCTCAACTAATGTTTACATTGACAACTATGAGGTTAAGCTGTTATCAGCTAGCTAAGTTACCTCAGCTAACATTTACATTGACAACTATGAGGTTAAGTTGTTATCAGCTAGCTAAGTTACCTCAGTTAACATTTACATTGACAACTATGACGTAAAGTTTTCAACAGCTAGCTAAGTTACCTCAGCTAATGTTTACATTGACAACTATGAGGTTAAGTTGTTATCGACTAGGTAAGCTAATGTTTACATTGACAACAATGAGGTTAAGTTGTTATCAACTAGCTAAGTGACCTCAGCTAACATTTACATTGACATCTATGGGGTTAAGTTGTTTTTCCCAGCTCGATTTCAGAATCTAAAGGGTGTATGGGAAAGTTTAGCATTAGCATGAAACTGCTATAAAATGCAATTTTTTGTATTTCATCAAGCCTTAATATCAGCAGTGGTTGAAATCAATATCTGAAATGATGAAGATATGGGGAGAGGAAGCCATTAGGCCGTATTTGGTAGTGGGTGGAACGCACATAATATGTTTCGACATGAGACCCCCGCAGAAATATAATGCATCACCGCTGGGTGCTTTCTGTCATAGTTGAAAGAACATGGTGTGATGTCTGAAATATGTTCTGCAGCATGCCGTGGTTCCAGGCAGTCCTTTACAACTCTATTCATCACTGCGTTTTTTTGCCCACCTCTTTCAAAAAGTCTCATTCCTTCTCTTCATATCGCGCTCTGTTTCTCGGCGTTGACTATGTGAAATGGGCACAAAGAACGAGTGGTGTAGTAATGGTTGGTCCAAGTGTGTGTGTGTGTGTGTGTTGGTGCCAAATTTCTTCTAGTACTCCTTTTTTGGGGGAACTAGGAAAAAGTCTCTGCATTTCATTTTTAGGGGTGTAACGACACATCAACCCTCATCGATACATTGATACAGTGATCAATAATTTTGAACAAATGTGCTGAAGAAATGAAGTGTAAATTGTTATGCTGAAAGCGATGGTGTTAACGGTGATGCCCCCTCATGGCAGAAGTAGGTAATTGTAATGCCTCCTTGTGGCCAAAATAGGGAAAGACAGCATTTATGGTGGTGCCTCCTTGTGGTCAAAATAGGAAATAGGGAATCCAAAATCAATACATTGATCAAACATCATACATACTGCTTTGGTACTGAATCTGGTACGTCAGAAACTCGTCCATTGCCTTCCAAAAAAGTGGACCATGGATTTGCCACCCAAAACTGCTTGTTTAACATAATCACACTGAACTGCCAGGTCTGGTAGAAGCTGATGGAAGAGGGTCTAAAAAAGAGAATCCAAATTCTCTGTAATTAGTCAAAAAAGTGGATCATGGATTTGGCACCGTCTTTGCCCATTCATAGAAACTTGAAAGGTAACGGTCAAACAACGACTTGGAAAATAACGACTTTTCCTTTCGTTTAACAAGCTATTTTCAACATTTTCAATTTCCAAATAGAGTCTGTAGGCTAATGACCGGACCTAAGCATCATTTTCAAATTCACTCTTAAAAGCATATCTCTATTAAAAATCAGCCGCCTCCCCGCCAACTTCAAAAATCACCCTGGCAAAAAGAGGTCAGCCCGGCCATCGCCGCGGTGACAGTTATGAATGAATCATAACCTCTTTTAGGACGTAATTTCCTTTGCTCCTCCAACTTTTGCTGAGGTTCCAATCTGCCGTTGTATAATTGCGGACCGCCAAGTCGGCGACGGTCAAGAACGTTGCGACCTTGTTGCAGCAACGGAGTAACCGCGATATACCAGACTTCTCCATACGCTAGCGGGAACACTTTTGATTGCTATTGTTATTTCCCCCCCGTCGCTCTTTCACCACAGCCTGCATCCGTTCGGCACTACCTATAATCAGAGCATCTCAGAAGTGCTTGCTAGACGGAGTCCCGCTGTTCACGCGGTGGGTTTTTATGAATTCTCACTAACCTGCTTGTCTACCGAGGTGAGCTTTCGGACCCGCCGAGGTTATCGCAGCTCTCGATTCAGGCCCCTGCGGGAAAGCGCTGGTGCGAACGCAAGCGGGCGGCTTGTCAGAGTCCATTACATGGTCCGGGCTCCGATTTCTGCCAGCAAAACACCTGAGACCTCCGTGCTTTTGTACAGATGATTTTGCATTTTAGTGCTTGACTCTGCCGAAAATGCTAGATGTTTTTTCTTTTCTCTTGCCGGCGTGTTTGGAGACTTGACAACTCGTACAGTTTAAAGGTCAGTCAAGCCTCTGCATTGTTCCATCACAATTAAAGCTGTAATTCCCTACTTTTGCCATTATGGGGCGTCACAATTAAAGCTGTAATTCCCTACTTTTGCCATAAGGGGGCGTCACAATTAAAGCTGTAATTCCCTACTTTTGCCATTATGGGGCATCACAATTAAAGCTGTAATTCCCTACTTTTGCCACAAGGGGGTGTCACAATTAAAAATATAATTCCCTACTTTTGCCACAAGGGGGCATCACAATTAAAGCTGTAATTCCTTATTTTTGCCACAATTAACACTGTCACTTTCAGCATAACAATTTACACTTCATTTCTTCAGCATATTTTTTTTCAAAATTATTCTCTTTAAAATATCAGCTTCCGAGTCCAAACGTCTGGTCAAATTAGAGTTGCAGCAGTGAGACCGCCATTTTTAGTTCATTTTTAGTGTTCTTCACAAAGTTCATTTTAATAAACAGTCCTGGCCCAGACTCTCGATCGGGCAGTAACGCCGACGTTAATTAAGAGAAAACACCGCCACGCATCTCAGGACCTGGACAAGTGAATGATACGCTGTCAGAAGAAAAGAGGGTGGAGGAGGTGCACGAAGCTCTCCACTTTGTCACCAACCGGAACGAAAGTCCAGACAGCTTTGGGGAATGAAGTTACAAAGGGGTGGAGAGAAAAGACCTTGGCAAGCAAGGACACTTAAAAGCGAAAATTCGATTTTTTGGTATTGAGACAGATTTCCCACTTTCTTAAAGGGACACTCGGAGCCACAGAGGCCGCTTTAACATGGCTAACGAAGAACGACGGTTAATGGGGACATTTAGCATAAGTCATGAGCGCCCTCAACTAAATTCCAATCCGAATTTCCCTCAGCCCGCCAAGGCTATCGCTCCCGGACGACGCTTTTCCGCGGCACGCAACATTAGCATGGGAAAGATGGGGATTATGAAAAGTAATGATATTTTTCCCCCTGCGATTTTTCTCCTCCGCGAATTAAATTCTAGAGGTTTTTCGGGACGAACTACCTGGCCACGACGAGGTTTTTTTTTTTTTTGTGACGGAGGTGGAGGTGACGGGTGACCGAGCGGGGGATTTGACGTGATTGAATTGCGGCGTGCGGGAAACTTAATGGCGCACATTTACTGTGTCACTGATCCCATAAATCCGGGAAAGTGATCCCGAGCGGTAAAAACATGTCTGCGGGAGACAAAGCCGGGATTGAGTGTTAAAGCTGAGGTAATAAAGAACGTCGCGGCGTCTAAAACCGCCATCCTCCGATTCCAGCCCTGATAAAGAAACGTCAATAAAGCCGGGTGGGGAAGAGGGCGGGAGGGAAAATTACTCTTCACGACTTTAAGGAATGCAATAAACATGGCGCTGGAACGAGAGCGAACTGGGTGTGGATCGATGGATTTTTCGAGGTGAAGGTGAAATAAGGCGAGGCAGTAATACTAAAGTCGCAATTTGGTCCATATTTATAACTTTTGGGGTTATACACAGCAAGAGTTGGGTTATTTTCACAGCAAGAAGGAGGAAGAAAGTGACCATTATGGCCTGCACAAAAAATGTACTCTTGATGAAACTGATGGAAAAGTCAAGGTTACAGTACGTTAGTGTGGTTACTAGGGATGCACAAGTCAGAAAATCTCACGATTCAATTACGATTCTTGGGCTCACGATTCGATTCAAAATCGGTTCACGAACACGGAAGTGACCGATAACGCTTTTCCTAACTTAGCAACAAGAAGCACCTAGAGGCGCCGAGAAAGCCATCTGGAAGTGAGTTTTTGACCGCTTCGGTGGACTCAGGTCATTACTCGTTTTGTTCTGTTCCAGTTTTGGAAACAAACACAGACAAAAGCATTTTTGGGGGGTATTTTGGATTACTTTTAAAATGTAAAAAAAGAGTCAGAGCTCAAGTCACAGAGCAGCAAAAATAACCCATAACATTACAGCTGCTGTGTCATCGGTGTTCCCCGCCAGGACTTTATCGTGTCAGAACGACCGGGAGGACGCCTCGTCGTTGCCGCCGTGCCAAGGTGACTTTCACCCAGAAATATTGCCAGCTCCGCACTTTCGGGCATTAGCGGCGTGCCACCGTCATCCTCGCCGTGCTGACCACGTAATCTTTTAGCTCACGTTTATCTCAAAGATAAAGCCTCAGCCCCTCCACCACCTTGATTTAGGTCTCTGTTGATGATAATTGTTGTCGTTTTCGCTGGACGTTTTTCCTCCAACCCGCGCTCTCTCCAAGCCCTTTAACTGCGTCAAACTGAACTGTTTCCTGTAAGATGCTAACAAGTCACTATTCCAGGATTTCTGTAAAAATCAGGCAACACCCTACCGTTATGCCGCCAACTGCTCCCAACGATAACGTGAGTTTGAAAAGACACAAATAAATTCTGGAAATACACATAAAAGTTCAAGTTTTGTTAAGATTTCATGTCCACTACTATGTAATAAATTGCTAGTCTGATTTCCTGTGGTTGCTGAGCGACGGTGATAATAAATATTCGTCTCAACTACATCTAATATATAATAAAATTCTAATAAAATTGGCAGATTTCCTCTTTAATATTAAGGAAATTTTTTTGCTTCAAGGAAATTGTGCTTGAAAGCGTGATTACATTGAGCATCCATTCACTTCCTTTAGATCACACTTTCATTTAGATCGTAACCTCTAATGAAAGCATTTTTGTCGACTTCCCTTCTTCCGTGTGTTATGACACCGTCTGACAGCGAGACTGTGGGAGAAAATAATAGGCCTGATTAATCTGTAAGTGGAATGGCCTCCCCTCCTAGAGTTCCCCTGAATTACTATGCAATTTAGTTCCCGGTTTAAATTAGCAGTCCGACGGCGCGCGCTAATCACCCGCCCCGCGTCCATTCGATACGTAATTCCGAGACAATGACATGTATCGAACTTGTGCCGTTCCTTTTGCCACAACGTCCTTTCTTTCCTGAGTAAGGTCACAAGAAGAGGACGACGACCTTCTTACGAGTTGCTAGTGTTGGTGCGGAAGTCGGCGTTGAGGGGGCGGAGCTTGGAATCTGAGGATTCTAAATGAGCCGGAACAGGCGGAGTTAGAGGAACGACAACCTTGAGGGTGGAGGGGACTGCGAGGGAGGAGGGTGGGGGCGTGGGGTCTGAAGAATGACGTGTAGGTGTTGGGGTGGGGGTGTTGTTGAAGTGTGTGTATGTGTGTGTGTGTGTTGGGGTGGGGGTGTTGTTGAAGTGTGTGTATGTGTGTGTGTGTTGGGGTCGGGGTGTTGGTGAAGTGTGTGTGTGTGTGTGTGTTGGGGTGGGGGTGTTGTTGAAGTGTGTGTGTGTTGGCGTGGGGGTGTTTTTGAAGTGTGTGTGTATGTGTGTGTGTGTGTGTTGGGTGGGGTGTGTGTTGAAGTGTGTGTGTGTATGTGTGTGTGTGTATTAGGTGGGGGTGTTGTTGAAGTGTGTGTGTGTACATGTGTGTGTGTGTGTGGGGTGGGGGTGTTGTTAGAGTGTGTGTGTGTTGGGGTGGGGTGTTGTTGGAAGTATGTGTGTGTGTATGTGTGTGTGTGTTGGGGTGGGGTTGTTGTTGGGGAGTGTGTGTGGCCAGCATGTGTGTTGGGGTGGGGGTGTTTTTAGTGTGTGTGTATGTGTGTGTGTGTGTTGGGGGTGTTGTTGAAGTGTGTGTGTGTGTGTGTTGGCGTGGGGTGTTGTTTAGAAGTGTGTGTGTGTATGTGTGTGTGTGTTGCGGTGGGGGAGTTGTTGAAGTGTGTATGTGTGTGTGTGTGTTGCGGTGGGGGTGTTGTTGAAGTGTGTGTGTGTGTGTGTGTATGTGTGTGTGTTGGGAATTGCAGAGTGTTGTTGAAGTGTGTGTGTGTATATGTGTGTGTGTGTGTGCGGTGGGGGCTGGCTGAAGTGTGTGCGTGGGGTGTTGGGGAGTGTGTGTGTGTATGTGTGTTGGGGTGGGGGTGTTTGTTGGAAGTGTGTGTATGTGTGTGTTGGCGTGAGGGTGTTGTTGAAGTGTGTGTGTGTATGTGTGTGTGTGTTGCGGTGGGGGAGTTGTTGAAGTGTGTATGTGTGTGTGTGTGTTGCGGTGGGGGAGTTGTTGGGGGTGTGTGTGTGTGTATGTGTGTGTGTGTGTGTTGGGGTAGGGGTGTTGTTGGAGTGTGTGTGTGTATGTCCGTGTGTGTGTTCTTGGTGGGGGGAGTTGTTGGGAAGTGTGTGTGTGTGTATGTGTGTGTGTGTTGCGGTGGGGAGTTGTTGGAAGTGTGTGTGTGTGTGTGTTGCGGTGGGGGGTTGTTGAAGTGTGTGTGTGTATGTGTGTGTTGGGGTGGGGAGTGTTTATTTAAGTGTGTGTGTGTGTGTGGTGATGGGCTCGTTTGCCACATGTCATAAGTGGGAGCTGATCAGGGCACAGTGTGGGGTGCTGAGTAGGCAGGGCCCTTAATTACACACTCTCCTGAGCATGTCATTCCTTCCCCCCTACACACACACACACACACATAAGCAGAGGGATATTTCAATGCACACACACAACCACCCTAAAAAATACGTACACACACACATGCACCATCACCACTACCCTCACACAGACACAACCTTGACGCCTTAAAAACACACATCCTCATTCCCCATGTATCTACCATCACCACTACTAATACACTTGCTTTCCTAGCTCATGACCCCCCATAAACTACCCTCTGCATTTTACACACACATTCTATATCATCACCATTGCTCTCATAACTGTCCCTCCCCTCCCCGACTCACCACCTCCGATCTCTCTCTCTTCACACACCCCTCTTCCTCCCTCTCTCCTTCCCTCTCCTTGTATTTATAATTGTCTTCTCTTCCCTCTCTCAACTCTCCCACACACACTCTCTCTCCCACACACACACACACACACACACACACACTCCCTAACAGGTTGTCCTTTATGAAGAGGACTTAGAACTCCTTAAGGGGCCGGGGCTCATCCGCCTCCAAAAGTGTGTTGTTTTAATAAAGCAGACGTGTCTACGGAATTAGAAAGTTCTCAACCCCAGTCCTATAAAGTGAAATATCATATTCGCCAAGGCAGTTTTGAACAAAGCTATTCTTCTTTTCACAAACTGCATTATATCACGACAAGTTCGTATTAATTTCCTCAACTTAGGACATACGAAGGTTGCAGCATCTTAGGCGGGGGGTAGAAGGATGTGTTTAAACGGGCATCCTGACTTTGTTTAAATTTGAGTTGAGAGTGAAATATTACTTCATTTTTTTTACCATCGATATTAGTGTAATAATTTAATATAGTGTTTTCATATGATGCTCATTACATTCTTATATCATTTATTTAAATTGAAAAATATGGGCACAAATGCAAAACTGACACTGAACAAACACTTTCGCTTTACAATAAGCAATACTTCACTTCAATACAGTGGGATAAATAAACAACCTACATATAACAATGTACAACGCAGCATATATCGGCAAAAATAAAAGCGCTTAAGGTGCTTTACAAACTTGTAAATTACTACATCTTACTCACTTTCACTCCAATAATAAAGCACAAAGCGGTGAGCACAAGCCCCCAAAAAGCGTGAAGCCCGGAACTTTCAGTTGTATGATCACCTACAGTGACATCCATCAAATCAAGTGCTACTATTTTACATCTGGACCAATGAAATGCCGGCAGATAAATGAAATAAATCGAATGTGGAGACGTTTATAAGCTAATAAGTGAGGAATTACAATAAAGAAGAAAAAAAATATATATACGAGCATAAAATACACGTATGGCCACTAGTTGTGAAAATAAATTGATTATATTCAATAATGTACGTTGTCTGGATAAAGTTCACACAACACAACACTTGTTTTAATCTATATAACGTCATGCTTCTGCTATGTATTTTCCATGATATATATTTATATATCTGGGCGTCTGTCTTGGGCTTAATGTGGACTAATCAGATGTGAATAAAAGCATTACTTTTCAGCTTAACTAATTTTGGTCTAAATAAAAGGCTATGACAGACTGTTTTTAGA
This sequence comes from Distichodus sexfasciatus, assembly GCA_032718565.1. Lineage (NCBI taxonomy): Eukaryota > Metazoa > Chordata > Actinopteri > Characiformes > Distichodontidae > Distichodus > Distichodus sexfasciatus. The sequence goes on from JAVGVS010001117.1 coordinate 8,350, forward strand.
TTTAGCCCAAAACAACGTTCATGGGCGTCCGATTAGCACTTTCGATGGTGGGCACAAAAGGTGACCCTGTGGAGGCTCGGTTTAGAAAGCACCAGAATCTTTACCAATATGTTTTGCTGATATTTTCTGAAACTAATGCAGAGCTCAGGGCAGGTCAACGCGACACTGTCCTGCTTACTTTTGGGTCACTTAAGTTGAATATAGCATGAACAGAAACATAATAAGACCTCAGGGTCAGGTATTGTGTTTGGGTTTTGGTCAGGGAGGGTTGGGGTTTAGGTGGGTCAGTGAGCCCTGTGTGAATGTAAAATCTTACATCATATGGTTCATTGTGAGAATTTCGGTCATTTTGTGAAATGGGGGCTTACAAAACGACAGAGACGCACCACACACAAACACAAAAAAACATCTTTTCTGTCTTTATTTCATAACAAAAACTAGAAATTAGAGCATTGCCAGAGTTAGATCAATTATTTGACCAAGACATAGTGGCGAAGGTGTTTGCAAGCATGTAATGTCATTTATTATGTGTAGTGGATCTCACGTTGGCTGCCTTGAGGATTGGCTATATAGCCCTTAACCTCGCTTCATGATAATGGACTTTGTGAAGATCTTGCATAACCGCCGAACACATAGTTCAAAGATCAATATAGAAAGCGAATTTCTGTTTCTTTTTTACTAAACTTTGTTTTATAGTAGTACGTTCATGTTATCATGCCTTCAAGCAAATTGTCCTTAACATATGGTGAATCCCAGTTCACCCCTCGGCCCTACCCCTCTGTTTTGCGCGTTCACGTGTAGGGCTAGAGTCCCATTTTTTATTAAGACCGAGGGTGAAGGTGAAGGGTAGGAAAATATTTCCCAAGATGCCCTCGACAAACTATCCAGCAACCACGACTGCGAGGAAAGATGAAAGACATGTAAAATGTATGCAATTTTCATTCATTCATTAATGAACCACTTTATCTAACTGGGGTGGCGGAGAACAGAACTGGCTATCCAGGAACTTCGGCCTGCAGGCGAGAGAACAACCCTGGGCAAGCGCCCAACACACGCAGGGGCACACACACATTCACACTTTTATGGGTGTTTATTTTAGAAATGCAGCCAATTAACCTACAGTGCATGCCTTTGGACTGTGGGAGGGCTGGGCGCCAGGAGAAACCCCACACAAACAGGGAGAGGCGCACAAACTCCACTGAAAGACCTACGTCCGTCCTGGGGTTCGAACCCAGGACCTTCTCGCTGTGAGGCGGTGTAATTTCTCTATTAATAAAGATTTTACAATTAAAACAACCGGTATATTGAATCCGTGAATTTGTGTATCTTTCATTCATTCCATATTGAATTAAAAATCCAAAAATGGAAAAAAATTAAAAGCGATTCATTATTGCTTTTCGCTTTGTTGAGTGTGATACAGCTTACAAATTACAGGCTGTTTTTCCGTTATTTGGTCTTTAGGTTGAGGACAAAAATAGGACATGAAAAATAGGCTTAAGTGAGCAGACTTGATTACGAGATTTAATTTTCTCCGACATGTGCCTGGAAGTCTGAAAAAAGTGCATAAAGTGTGACAAACCATAAGCCTAATATAAATGAAATGTTTAATGCATTCTTCATCTGATCTTATGATGCTCAAGCGATGTAATATATATTTCCTTGGTCAAAAACTGACCACTAAGGAAGGTCCCAGTCTAGTTGTTTGTTGTTGGGACTAAGACTAACTAACTCTACATGAAAATATAAAAATTCATTTTCTTCATCACACTTTTCTATAAGCATTCCCAGACTGAAAGTTGAGGAGGTTACAGCAGGAAGTAAGGGAGTATATTCCCTTCATTGTGGATATTTTTCCATTTGTTATAAATATATTCGTATATGACGGCTCTGCCCTTAGTTGCTCGTGTGTGGGCATGTGTGCACATGTGTTGTGTGCATGTGTGTGTGCAGGCACGAGCTTGTTATTGGGGAACGTCAGTTACAGGCTGCTCCGGCTTAGAGGCTTTCAGTTCAGTTCGCTACGCTGCAAATAAATGTAAGAAATGTATGTTATTTGCGGACGGGAAAAAATGTCTTTGTGTGGTAGTTTATTAAAGAGAATTTTCTATTTCAAATAGTGAGCTGCTGAATTTTCATTACCTTTGTGAAAGATAAAAAATAAATTAATAATACACAGTTGAGTCCAGTTTTGAACTCACTCACAACAATGGCGTAACTGGGTAATGGAAGCTAACAAAGGCTCAGCATGCCGCTAATGCCAGATGCCATTTTCTCTCTATTGTAAAATAATCTCTTCAATAATAAACAAATTACTGATCTCAAGAAAATTACAATGTTTATACTGAAATATAAAATAAACAAGTTATTTTGTAACTTAACCTAAAAAGCGGCTGAAAATTGGCAGCTCTGGAAGTAAGGTTTGACCTCTCTGGTATAAGCTATGGACACGGGCCCTAATTTACACACCTTAACAAACCCTGTCAACGAAGAAGTCTAAGGTTAATAAACAAACAACAAGAATGCGTGCAAGAAAGCTAGTCGGTAAGTGCTTTTTTTTCCAAAAAAAACCCAAATTAAAACTTTAAGATTGAGAATTACTGTTGAAGTCCTAGTTTCCCCAAGGGAACACCTCCCTCCTACCATAAAGTCCCATCCCCCCCCACCCCAAAGCACCTCCTTGCCCCATGAATCTGGCTTGAGAAACCGAGAGCCAAGAAGTGGCATTGCAGGACTCTGTGTTAAATAATGCATGTCATTATCAAACCCTTGAGGAATGATTAGGCATAGGAATCGATAAGCGGGGAGGCTCTCGCTCCCTCCATCGCAGCTCTTGTCTGGGTCGCCGTCCGATCCGAAATCTGATGTGGCGCTGCCCTTCCTCACCCTCCGCCAGCAAAAGGCAGCGTGGCGTTGCTAGGCTCCAGGCGAAAGCTGCTAGAGCGAAGACATACCTCGGGAAGACATGTAACTTTTTGTTTTAGAGAGAGTCATTAATATATAACATAACGAAGGTCAAGAAGAATTTCATGAATATTTTTAAAATCGAAGCGTACACCACATGCGATTGGGGGAAGAAAAGGATGCTAACTCGGTGTGCTGTAATTACAAGTCTACATCCACGCAGGACCTCCAAACTCCGAATTTGATCTTCCACTTAAAATAAATACACATTCTTTGAGGTGCGGCCTGAAGGTCCGATTCGATTCGACTCAATCGAACGCCAGTTTCTAAAGCTGACAGAACTTCTACTCAAAAGTACGCCAAAGGCGGTGGAAAAAAGCGGCAGCAGTAAAAGCGACAGCGCCAGCCCACACTTCGCCGAGAGAGGAGGAATATTTTAAAAAAGGAGAAAGAGAGAGAGAGGTAACTACAGTTCCCTGCTACAGTTTGTCTGCCCCGGAGTTCTTCACCTCTGCAGAGTGAACAGCGGTGATTTAGCACCTGACCTCGAGTCGCTGCTGCAAGAAGAACTTTGGTTTTCACTTTCGACCCACGGCTATAATGTAAAACTCATAACATCATGTATAATTGATACAAGATGGGTGAGAGAACAAGAAGACATCGATAGCTGCTAGATGGAGCGAGTGATGAGAAGGGGATAAAATCAGCATTTCTTTACAAATAGATTTAGAGATAATATGGCTCAGTTTTAGCAGTCTTGTTTGGTCGCAACTAAAAGTGTGAATTGTAAACACACTTTAAGTGTCTTTTGTGCGGTGGCCCAGATGACCTGCAGAATACAAAAGGCAAAACGGTACAATACGAATGCAAAAGGCACAACTGTAATGCAAAACCTCAACTCAATTCCATATCCAAAAGTAGCCACAACTGCGACTGCAAAAGCAACAATATAAATGCAAAAATAGGTTAACAAAAGCAATAAGCCACATTAATTCAAAAACTACAACAAGAAATGTAAAAGCCACAGTGGAAGTAAAATCCATAACACAAATGGAAACAGCAGACTCCTGGCCACAACACTAATGTTAAGCTACAACCAGATAAAAGCAACAACAAAAATGCAAAAACCACAACAAAAATGCAAAAAACCTTAAGATGAATCTAGCCACAACACATGATTACTAAAAGCCACAACAGATGCCCTCCTGTTTCTCGATGCCAGGTTTGGGACTTTCAATTGATAACCCGAACCGGCCAGATTAAGTGAAATTTTGGAGCCATTTAATGATAAGTCAAACTTTTTTCTAGCACTAGATCTGTTGAGACCCGATGGAGTCCATCTTGCATTTATCAAAATCTGAAAAACTCTCTCTAAAAACCTCATTGAAACCTTGCTGTGATTTGACATTACATTGTTAAAAATATAGATTTTCATGATAACATCGATTGTATCTCGAGAAATCTCTTTAGCGGTGTACAGATATGTCGTTTCTTGCAACGCAGTAAACAGTGCCATGAGACAGTGCCGTGAAACAGGCCATTACCTCCCTTAACCTTTTCGAAAGCCTTGTGTAATAAGCGAGGCTTAAACTGTGTTGAGTAAATTCGCTGGCATTACATGGTCTGGCTCGATGGTGTGAAAGGCCATCCAATTAAAAAAAAAAAGGCACCAGGCATTCTAATATGCAGTCATCGCCCCCATTTCAGACCAATTTAACACGGAATTAGGCCTGGAAATCTCATTAAGCTATCCCCGCCATGCTGGAAGTCAAGCTTGTCACAGCCAGACACAAGAAATGGTAGGGTGATGGTAATAGCTTTCATGAAAAATCTCAGGACAAAAACGAAGCATTATTCAACTAAAGATAAAGATTTATGATTACTTCATTAACCTAAGAAAGTATCGGATTGTGAGACTAAGCGAAGGTTTACCTCCTGATGATGATATACATATTCCCCTAGACAGCGAAGAAGTTGGCGATAAAACACTCACATTCAGTGGAAAGCACTTGGAAAAATAATACACAAGCATGAGCCTAGCTTCGCACCATCGTGAAATTCGAAGACCTCATTATTAAACCGTCTCAACACACAATCGGGTCCATGATTCCTTGAAACTAATAAAAACTTCTGGTTGGGTCATCCTCACACCAGGGCTTTGGTGAGTTTAGCTGTATTTTAACAGGACTAAAACAAACAGAGGACACCTTGAAGACGATTGAAAGTGGATTCTTAGAGTTTACCATTACAATGAGAGGATGATGACTGCTTTTCGAGGAGATAAAACATTTGACCCAAATCTATTTGAGCAGATAACAGTTTTATACACTGCTCCTTCTATTTATTTTATTTCCCTCACTCACTCACATATATATATATACATATATATATATATATATATATATATATATATATATATATATATATCAAAAGTCCAAAAAGTAAACTTTTGTCATATATACTGCTGGAATACAGAGAGATGAGATTTGACATGGCTCAGTTTTACAGTGCAATAAGAAAGAGGAACAAGATATTGAGGCATGGAATAATGTATCTATCTATCTATCTATCGAGAGAGAGAAGAGATGAATGTTTTGTTTGCTGTATATAAATTCTATTTATAATGCAAGTGGTAATTATAAATATGAAATTTATCATATTATTGTTATTATAAATAATTAATATAGATGGATTCAAGCAAAATTCTCTCAAAAAGCAGCTAAGGTACAAGCTGATCACGGTAAACATCTTAACACCCTTCAGTTCACTCAAGTTTGGCAGGTTATCATTTCATGAAAAGCATAGCACTTGAATCCAAAGCTAGTTAATAATAATAATAATAATATGTATCATAAGAAGAAGAAGAAGAAGAAGAAGAAGAAAAGAAAGAAGAAGAAAAGAATTATTATTATTATTTTATTATTATTATTATTATAAATCAATCAATCAATCAATCAATCAATTAATCAATGAATAAACACAGGCCATGTTATATGTATGTGTGTATGGGGAGCGAGTCCTGGAAATGTCAGAATCCGAATTGGGAGGTAGTGAAGAGACAGGACGGAGGAGGTGGAATTGGTGGGGGTTTTGGGAAGGATGGAGAGTTGATCTGTGCATGGCTCAGCTTCAGTGACTGAGATAAAGCTCTTATTGTGTTTTCGCCCGCTGATAGAGGGTATTCCCAACCTAGCAGTCTCATCCCCGTGTAAATCTCCCGTTCTGCTTCCCATTCAGCCGAAGCCTCACACCAGCCTCGGGCTACGTTTGCGAGACACACACACACACACACACAGAGTCCTGTATTACTATCTTTGTGAGGTCCTTCCATAGACTCCCATAATGACTAGATGTATATAATTTTACACCTACACCTAATCCTAACCCTAACCTTAACCTCAGAAACCAAAAGCACATCTTTTACCTCTTTTAGTTTCTCAAATAAAACACAAAGCACATTTTCTATAAAGTCATTTCTCCTCATGGAGACCTCTCAAATGTCCCCACAAAGCCCAAAAAAACAGATAAAAGTGGTTTTAGGGGACAAAAAGGTCCCCACAATGCAATAAATACATGGACACCCACACACACACACACACAGAGTGAGTAGAGGCGCCACAGAGAGGTATCCAGACAGCAAATGGGGAACGAAGGACAACGGCGAGAATGCAAATCAATGAGATTTGTCAGTCAGTCCGTGTATCATTCGTTAATCTGTTATTCACATTAATACCAAAGCCAAAAAAATATATTGGACTTAATTCACCAACCGTTCTTAAGAAAAGATTTAGAAGTAAATATTGATGAATATCATGTTTCCAAAGTATTCATCTCCAAAAGCAAAAGGAATAATGAGACGTTTTCCAGCTTCCCAGTTTTGGAAAAACACTCACATGTTCCTAACAAAAAAAATGGGGAGGACGTGTAAAAAAAAAAGGTCCACACATGAAGAGACTTTCTGCCAAGGAACAAAATCAAGCCATCCATTTTTATGAGCAATATTGCGTGAATAACAAATGTAATTAAAGAGTACACTCACATTCCACACACACACAGCTGCGACTAGTGCATTTTGCTCTGATAAAAGGAATATGTTTTTTGAAAATGTTGTGGATTTTAGTTTTATGTTTTAATGTATAACCAGAATGAACGAATAATTACTCTTTTCAGTAAAAGTTTTGAGAATTTTTGCCACTTAGGAACGAATATTTTCGGATAAACTGAGACAGATTTGGGATGAGGACTGGTTCACCGGGAATCCTGCACCTTGACGGGAGCTTTGTAGATTTTCGTCACCATCCTTGAGGGTCAGTCATGTTCTCACTGTCACCATAATAAATAAAAAAAAATCCCACTGACGTCTCTCAGTCCAAACTCCAAAAATGACGCAACTAGACTGGAATTTATCAGTGTAAAACCTGGCACAGCTGGCATCGAGACACGGAACGTTCAGAACTTCTTTTGACCCTGCCGCTCCACGAAACTGTGACTGAACTCTCAGATTTTCCATTTCTAACCCTGTCTGCATGTGGAAACACCAGCAGAATGATAATTCAGGCATAACATGATATCTGGGTTGATGAAGAGCAAATCTTTACATCCGGATCGAGTAGGTGTAGAGAGAGGAAGAAGATTATCACACATGAATAAGGAGGAAAGATGAAATTGAGGTGGAAAATGTTTGAAATCATGAACAAAAATGTATTCTTGAATAAAACTATGGCTGACTGCAAAAGCATTTCATGGACACTGCTGTGGAAAACGTTTGCAATCTTGAATAAAAGGTATATTAATCATAATTACTGTTATAAATATCTTAATCATAATACCTTAGCAAACAGTACTCAAGTGTTATAAACAGTAATCAAGTATTAAAAGAATTTTGCTGGTATTTGTTAAGGTTAGTCATTACAAGACATACTTGGCTCAAAGTCTTAGACATTTCAGTTCTCAAATGCTTAAGTTCTCTCTGCTTAAAATTAGAGAGTCAAAGTTACTAATATTGATACTACTCAGTCCAAGTACTTAAACACTAAGTACAACGACAAAGTCCTACTACTTAAGTAATTCATAATCATGGATTTTTGTTCAAAAATAAAACGGAATTTGAGTTTACAAACGTTTTCACAGTGCATTATGGTGCAAAATGTTTGCAATCTTGAATAAAAAAATATTCTTAAATAGAAAGATGTAATTATTAATACTTGGATGCATGCAAAAATGTTTTTGTAGTGCACTACTGTGCAAACTGTTTGTATAGTGATGTACCATGTAATATACTCATTTAATTCAAAATATACATTTCAATTCTTTTTGTAAAAATGTACTGTATTCAAAACCATCCATATTCCAATATAACTAAATATTATTATTATTTTTTTAACATTTGGGGCCCGAAAAGAGATCAATTACATCTAATATTTCGTCTTAGGGATACGAGTTGTATTATTAAATGATGGATTTAAATGTCATTAAATGCTATAACGTACATTCAGGGACGCCGCTGGCAATTTTGGGCCCCTGAAAGAAAATCATTTTGGGCTCCATGCTCCCCCCAAACCGCACCAACACTCACAACTGATATTAGTGGGCTTCTATGGGCCCCTCCGGAATGCTGGGCCCCATGAATCGTCCAGACTTACCCCCCCCTTACTTGCGCCCCTGCGTACATTACTACATTTAAATGTTTTTAAATTATTCAACAAATAGCTTCTATTATTACAGTCTTATTATGATAAATGCAGTATATGTCATAGATCCGTGGTGTAATGATATATACTGTACAGTATATATCATATGCCAGAAATTAAATGGTATTTCTAATATTTTGGGATCAATTAAAAGTGATGCAACCACCCCTGATGCAGTCCAGCTTGTCTGAAGATATCCAGCATTCTCAACCACTTTTTTGCGTCCACTGTTTGTTTTTTTTCCCTTATTCTGAATATGGCAAAACAAATCTGCATAATCATATGAAAATATGCCATCTTTCAAAGTTTTTATGTAGGTATTTCAACCCAAGTTGATTTCTCAGGCCTACTTTTGGCAGCCGTGACGGTGATGGTTATATTTTTGAGAAAATCTCGAAAACAATCCCAAATCCGTTCCTCCAGCACGACGACACGGGTCAGAGATGTCAGATTTCAGTGGCTCTGAAGCAGACACACACTCCGCTGTAATCACAGGTGCCCCTGTCGTCTCTCTCTAACTCTCACTCTTTCTCTTTCTTGCCATGTATGGAAATAAGGAGCGATTGAGCTGGTGAGATCAAGTCAGAATAGAGATTTTTCGTAAAACTATGCAGCCTCGACTTTCTGAACTTTTACTTAGCTATATGAACGGTTGAACTTGTAATTAAGAAATAGTTCAGTAATGTTATAGGACTTATTAGATTAATAGACATGAAGCAAAAAGTTTTTAAGAAGAATGTCTACTTGAACGTCTGCACATTTTTAGTAAAACTGAGTTGAAACAGAAGAGCACTTGAAAAGTAAGTAATATTTTGCTTAAAATAACAGCTTCTACTTGAGTACAGTCCCTTTTTTTAAACTTTTACTTAAGTATTTTATAGGATTTTTACTTGAGTACAGATTTTTACAGCTTTACAGTAACAGTTCAGTGAAGTAACAAGGCGTCTACGGTTGTTTTTATGGAGAACACTTTTACTTAAGCATTTTTACTTAAATATTTTACAGATTTTAAGTAATAATCACAGATTTACCTGAGATGTCTATTTTGTACAGATTTTTTTAAAAGAAAAGTCCTTTGAACTTTCAACAGTTGAAATTGTTATTGAGTAACATTTCAATAATGTTATAGGTCTTATATTTGAGAACAGATTTTTAGCAAAGTTGAGAGGTTTTTAAGGCAGGTAACTTGAATGTCTACTTGATTACAGATTTGTTGGAAGTTTGTTGGAAGTTTTACATTAACATTTTAGAAATGTTAACAAACCGTCTCCTAGATTCTTTTGTAAAACTCAGTTATTTTTATGAAGAACACTTTAACTTAAGCATTTTTACTTAAGTATTTTACAGATTTACTTGTAATAATCACAAAGGATTTCTACTTGTGTGAAGATTTTTAGCAAATCTAATCTTGCATTTGAGTCATATTTTGCTAAACTAACATACTTTTTAATTGAGTACAGTTTTTAGTAAAACTGAGGAGTTTTGAAGCTTTTACATTTGTTATTGTAGTTGATTAATTTCAGTAATATAACTTTTACATCCCTTCAGGGTGATGACCCTGAAGCCGCTTCGCACTCAGCTCTAATCACAGGTGTCTCCATCTCGTCTCTCTTTTTCTCTTTCATTTTTTCTCGCTCTTGCCGTGTATGGAAATAAGGACCGAGTGAGCCGGGAGATGAACAGTCAAACAGTCAGTTACCGTGGCGCTTTTGAGAGGACTCTCATCTGCCTTTCAAAAAAGCTCTTTCAACCCGTCATTGTTATTTCCCCTTCTCCCCCTGCAATTTCACCCAACGCTTCTTGCTTACTAAACGCCGCGAAGACGAAGACGTCGTGAGACAGAGAGAGAGAGAGACGCTGATGCTGTGAAAAAATGGCTCTGAAACGAGGTGAGGACAGAATGTTACGCTCCGCTTCTGAAATATCTGTGCCAGCTCAACTCAGGACTGGGTCCGAGGCCTCTCTTTGTTTCATCTCCCACTTTTCTTTCTGATGGATCAGTGTCTTAGAGCTAAGGGAGGCCACTTGCATTATTAATGGCGGAAACTGCATCGAATAATTGTAGTAATATGTCATAGTAAGTGCTGTGCCCTTCTCTGTTTACATCCGGCCTACAGAGGAATCAAATATATTAAATAAATAATATGTTAAAATATATAATGTTAAAATGCATAAGACATATACATAAGATATATACATATATACACATATATATATACATACAGTACATATATATATATATAAAGTTTTAGGCAGGTGTGAAAAAATGCCATAAACAAAAAATGCTTTCAGAAATACAAATAATGATTGTTTATTTTTATCAATTTGCAAATTGCAAAGTGTGCGAACAAAAGAAAAATCTAAATCAAATCAATATTTGGTGTTACTACCTTTTGCTTTCAAACCAGCATCAATTCTTATAGGTACATTTGCACAAAGTCGGGGATTTTGTAGGATTATAGTCAGGTGTATGATCAACAACCAATTATACCAAACAGGTGCTAATGATCATCAATGTCACAGTAGGTTGAAACACCAAGATGTTTGGAACAACCCACCAGCCGAGTTCCTTCAAAAACTGTGTGCAAGTGTACCTAGAAGAATTGATGCTGTTTTGAGGGTAAAGGGTGGTCACACCAAATATTGATTTGATTTAGATTTCCCTTTTGTTCATTCACTGCATTTTGTTGATTGCTGAAAATAAATGATTAACACTTCCATTTTTGAAAGCATTCTTTGTTTACAGCATTTATTCACACCTGCCTAAAACTTTTGCACAGTACTGTATATATATATATATAAAAATGTGAAAACATTGGCACATTTTTAACAAGTATATTATAGATTTGATTATGAATAGTGTATGAATAGTATGAAATAAGCTTAAATCATGTATTATATTATACTAAATCTGAGCTTATTTCACACTATACATAATAAAATCTATAATATATATTTTTAATAAGTGTCAATGTTATACTAGAACAAGCAAATGCGCTGACCACCCCCCGCCTGTCATCACATGACTTTCACTACTCATTCATGGGCGTCCTGTTGAGGAAATCGGCAGCTGGTGATAACAGATTGGGCGTATGGGCATGTAAAATGAAAAAAAAAACCCAGGTAATTGTTTTAAAGGAGACAACAACTGTCCAATTTGTCTTTGTTAAAGGAGAACAGATTGAAAACGTTCACATTTATACCTGGCTGTCCATCACCGTCGAGGTTTTCATTTAGAGCAGAACTCTTAACGAACTCGGCTGGGAGGGGCTTGTCTTTTTAAGGACAATAAAATCGCCTAAAAATTGCCTGTTTTGTTGTTATTTTTCAGATTTTTTTTTTGGTGGAGAGAGAAGGAGATGGAAGTAGGAAACAACAACTACTCCTTTAATTTGTGATTTTACCAATACTTGAGTAGATCCATAAATGAACGTCACCACCAGCTCTAATCACATTTATTCATTCATTATCTGAACCGCTTAATCCCGATCAGGGTCGCGTGGCAGACCAGCGACTATCCCGGGAACTACAGGCGCAAGGCAGGGGCCAGTGCTGGGCAGGCGCCAACACACCGCAGGGCACACACACTCACACAATCACACTCTCATTCACACTTTACGGGGCCGATTTTTAGAGTTGTCAACTAACTTATATTGCTTGTTTTTAACTGTGGGAGGAGACCCGGAAACCCATGCGAACACAGGGAGAGCATGCAAACTCCACACAGAAACCCAGGGATCGAACCCAGGACCTTCTCACTGTGAGTCGGCAGTGCTAACCACTGCGCCGCCCTAAAAAAAAGGCCATCACTAGATGATCTTTGTGTAATTGTTCGCTAATTGTTTGCTTTCTAACAAGTACAAGGGAGTAAAATTGGGCATAATAAATGAAAAACGATGTGGATAACTATACGTGTTTAAAAATAAGCCGCAGCGTGTAGCCTCCACAGAGTTAAGTTCGTTAAGCGTAATTGGCCGCCTCGCCGGTTCTACAGTGCTGCCATGATTACAAACTTCTCGATGCAATAGGTTCATTAACCTCTTAATAAGATGCTGATACATTTAAATGGGAACGCGAAAGTGTGAAATACCAAAAAAAAAAAAAAAAACGCCTCTGACGGGAGAAGGGGGGAAAAAATGACAGCTAAAACCCTCTTGACCTTTTCTTCAGCCCATTAAAACGGACTGCCAGCACCTGCCTGGTAATTAATGTGCAAATGTGACCGTGACCAATCTTGCTCCTTCCTCCCCCAACGTTGCTACCACCACCACCACCACCGGCTCCCTAAACTTCCCTCCCATCCCCCCCCAATCATACCCTTTTCAGAGTAGGCTGAGCCCCCTTCCTTTTCCATCCCCACTTTCTCTCAATTAGGCTCCAGCCTTTAATGGAGATTCTCATTACCGAAAGCAAATTGGTTTTAAATTCCGAGTCCATCAAAGGCTAAGTAATCTCAAGTCTATACAGGAATGCTAAGCCACTGTGTCATCTTGAAACTTCTTTTGCCTTTGTCACAACAACTTACTGTGCCTCCTAAACTTCTAAACAGCTTGAATAAAATGATGCCTGGAAACTGGAAGTCCCAAAAATGAGAAATGAGAATGAAATATTTTTTGGTATGATTAGTAATATTATTAGTAGTAGTGGTGTTGATACATTAGCTTTTCATCACCAGCCATCCCTGCAAAAAGAGATGCTACATCCTACCCTGTGTCCACTTCTCCTCCCCCACTGTTTCCCTAGCTGGAAGCTCAGATGTTGAGGTTGGAAGCGTAAGAAGGCGGCTTGTCGATATGGAGGAAGGGCCGGCGATGGCTAAAAGGGATTTGGCACCGCTGTCGTTCCATCAAAAGCCTGCAAACCGCTAGGCACAAACACAGCATCTCGAAAAGACGCGAGTGCTAATCCACTAGCAGCAAGGGCGAGAACGGTTGCCAACCGTCAGAGACGAGATGAAATGCAGGCTTGGGAACGACTCCCCCGGCGCCAACGCTGATACCGTTTCCACTCAGGCCGACGGAAGTAAGCTTTTGAAAGAAAAGGATACGGTTACGTGGTTGGATGTGGTGATGTGAAGGACGGGGAGTGTGCGTTCGTTCGGTCATTAGCGGGGACCTACTGAGTGGTCAGCGGCTGTGTTGTTTGAGACAGACACTATTTGAGTCAGTATTTGAGGTTTCAAAGAAAAGTCAATACTTGTTACGTTGTGGCGTGGTTTGGTGGAGAGATGTCTCGCATTTGAAGAGATGAAGGTTCAAATCTAACTGAATTCTGCTGCCAGTTCTACCACAAATGGGAATTGGGGCAAGACCCTCAATGCCAAGATGTTCCTGGGAGACAAAAGCATCTGATAAATGCAGTTATATCTTCACACTGCTCCAACAGTGGTGTCATTTGTCGTCCATGTGGTTTCAAATAGAAATAAAAACACATTCACAGAAAATAAATAAATAGAGTCCTATCATGCTATTCTGTTTGTTTTGACATGAAGTCCAAGTGGCTGACAAAATATCTAGAAATGAAAAGAAGGAATTTAAGACGGTGAACATAAAGAACACCTCACAAAAATTGGTGAAAAGGAAGGGAAAAAAAGAGAGAAAAGGGTTGACGAATATTATGGCAAACAAACCATAGACAATAGATGGGAAGAAAGGGAAGGGTGGCCACTAGTGGTCAGTCAGGGGACTGCACGTCACATTGTAACAAAAATGTGAAATTCTATATAGAGATAAATATAAAAAAATGCATAACAATATTGATCAAGATAGAAAAAATATCCTGATATTTTTGACAAACCCGAACATTGACGGAATTAAAATGTCTGGTAATTAATTAGGAGCGTAATATTTAAATCACAGATTCTCTTTGCATAAAGCGTTTAAAATAAGCATGTTTTAATTAATAAGGTGATTGATAATAAGCAATACATTGCACATTTGCTTCAAAAATGTTAAATTAAATGTTAATTAACAGTTAGTCTTTCTAATAACAGCGTAACTATTCAAAGCCAGATCATAAGACATCTGACAGTGCTTTTTGCTCCCAGTCCAACAAGCGGAGTGTTGCTCAGGACCGCTGCGTGTCATTGACTGACAGTTGGTTAAGTGCATTTTCTCGGAGCATGCAAGCATGGAGACGGTGAGATGAGAAAAGTGCTGTACCTCCCCGAACCCACTTGAAGGGCTTGATGCACGCCCAGGCTTTATAATTAGCCGATGAGTTGAACCAGGTGTGTAACAGCACAAAAAAACACTGAAAACATTCCAGAAGAAAAAACAAACCCTAGCAGCAAACCATGTATCAGGTTATTACTGTGATGGTACAGCTAAGTTTGTGGGACATCAGCATGGTCCTATCACGGTGGAACCTTGTTAGTAGCATTGCAAAAAAATCTGACATAAATCAGTTCCAGCCAAACCGAAGAGAATGACAGGGTCAACGAATACAAAACAAAATAAACAAAAAATCCAGAAAGCAGACATCACAAATGAATCAGAATCAGTCATGTCACGCACACCGAGTCCCGCGACCAGCGTTAGGACCCGGAAGTGGTCGGTCGCGGTTTAGGAAGTATAAAAGGAGCCAATTTCTTGCGGAGCATCACGCAGTCATTGAGTCAACCGGCCTATCGCCGACTCCGTTCGGCATCAACTGCGAGTACTCCAGTTATAAGGTCCATCTCTCTGATTGAATGTGTGCTTGCTAGAATGCGGGTTCTTGTGGCAATCCTACGTACTTGCGCTCGCATTTGGGTTAACCACCACGCGACACGGGCTAACTGCTAACGTTTAGCATTCTGATCACATTCTCACCAGATCACTGACAAGTCAAACCATCTCTGAGAATTATAATTTATTTGCCTTATAATAATAATAATAATACTAATAATAATGATAGCCGAAAGTGGGGTCCAAGCAAAAGTTGCGCAGCAGACGCTGTAACTGTGGCTGATACTGGGGCACAAATAGCCACTTAGACAACTGGAACGTGATTATTTTGTACGAATACGGCAAAAAGTGCAAAATGTAATAACTAGTGTAAATAGAAAAGTAGTGGTGTAAAAAGTGCTGTTTTAATTATAACTGTAGTCAAGTAGAGAATGAACATAAACAGTAGTCAAAATAATATTTATCCGAATCCGAAGTGTAGTCGCGGGGGGACCGGAGCCTATTCCGGGGGCTTGCGGGTGCAAGTTGGGGAACAACCCTGTGTGGGCGCCAACACACCGCAGCACACTCACACAATCTCACACACTTTTTCACTCATTACGGAGCCAATTTAGAGTCGTCAATTAACCTATATCGCATGCCTTTGGACTGTGGGAGGAGAACAGATCACCCGGAGGAAACCCATGCATACACGGGTAGAGCATGCAAACTTCACACAGAAAGGCCCAACAGCCGTCCCCGGGGTTCGAACCCAGGACCTTCTCGCTGTGAGGCGGCAGCGCTAACCACTGCGCCACCGTGCCACTATTTAACTACAATAACAAATTACATTCACTGAAGTACTGTGCACCACTGATAAGAGAAATTTCCTAAACACAATCGCAGAAGCCAGCGTCCATTCCCCTCCCCTCCAAAAAAAAAAGGATTTAAATTCATAAAGCCTACGACAGTCGCTTAATATCAGCCCAGCAAGGTCTTTTGAATGAGATCTGGTGGAAAAGAACCTATTCAGCCTCTCGAGTCCGCTCTGACTCCCTCGTTTTAACAGTGATACGTATAATTAATTAAATCATTTACATATCAAAACATTCACTTCTTCCCGATAACGGAGCCCAACTTGAACGACCAAGCACCTGGTAACATTATAAAGGCCTAACGGATTACGCTCTTTGTGTGGACGGTGAAGAGGGGACGGAGCAGGGAGGGAGGGAGGAGGGAAAAGAAAGACCGGCGCCGGTTTTCTCTTCAGCATAATGTGTCATTACTAAGGGGGAAATGCCACGCTGTATGAGCGAGCAGAACACCAGCCACTTAAAACAGGCGAAAGATGACAATGGAATAGAGGCTCGACACCGCTGGTGAGACGCAGATGTGTCCAAATCTCTTCTTTAAAGAAATTACTGGGAGAGAGAAAAGGAATAAGGAAAAGAGAGGGTGGCGGAGGAAGCCGACGTTCAAGTGTCATTGTCACTCAACCAAGGACCATATGGCAATTTTCTGTAATTTGGTTACGTTACGGCCAACCTTGGCCGAGGTTAATTTTTTCAGTCTTATGCTTCAATGTAAGACAGCTGTTCAATCTCTTATCGTACTCTGCACTCTTTTGATTCTATCTCAACAGCGCACCTGAAAAAGCTGTTGCCGATTAAGACGTTAACGTTCATGTTGCGAGCGTGACTTTGGGAAAGGCCTCGTATCCTTGAGAAAAGACTGATCGAAGTGACGCTCAGTTTTATATTTATCATTTTATACCAACATTTGGCTCAAAGCCCGTAAATGGAGGTTTCAGTCACTGAAACCAGCTATTTTTGAAAACTTCATTTGCTTGTTTGATAAATAAATGATAAATATTCTTTTTTTTTTTCCTGTATTGGTCAAAACCTTTTGAAACATACAAAGTATAGTACTTTGTAGTACATACAAATTTTAAACTGTAAAAGAGCAAAAAGCAAAAAATTTAAAAGCGCATTATAACTGTAGTCAAGTTGCAATAAAGTGTGCTAATATTGATAGAACTCTGCTTCAGTGCAAAACAGATGTTCAATCTGGTACAAAAAAAAAATGGCCTCCCATTTTTTCCAAGGCAACACTCCTGAAAAGCTGCTGCCGATTAAGACATCAACGTTCAACCAAAAACCCCTCGCATCCTTGAGGAAAAGCCAATCGGGGCGATGCTCAGTTTTCATTGCCGGGTTGCAAACTGAAATAAATAGAAGCGGAAAACGAGGAATTTGAGGCCAAAATTACACAGAGGTTGGCAGATAATACTGCACCATCCGCACTCGCAGCCAATGTATACTTTTTATTTTGTAACGGAACCCTCTCCTTCCTCGATAACAACATTGCGTGCCCTTGACATTCTCTCCCTACTTGGCGCAAAATCGTTTTCCAACAGTGTCGAGATGTTCTTGGATATGCTCAGTTTGTGTTGGCTACTCTTAGTACAGTTTGAGTTTTTTAGGGGGTTACATTTCAAAATATCAATTCTTTTTGGATCATTTGATAGATTCGCAAAACTGGCTGGCACTCTAATGTGCAATTAATGAAAGATTAAATAAATGAAATAAAACATCCAAACTTTTGCATGATGGATTATTTACTGTTCAAATGTATTGGTCAAAAGGTTTTTTCAGTTGAATGCATATTTTTGTTTTCTGGGTTTTGTTTTATGGATTTAAATGTTGTAAATACTGGATAACAGCCTCCTTATTAAGCTTGATGAGCCTGTAATTGAGCATCAGAGGCTCTGCAATGTAAAATTTTTACATAAAAAGTTTTGGAAAGTTTTCAATAAATGTCGAACGATTTCAGAAAAGCAAAAATCGACTTGGCGTGAACCTACACTTCAGTGTCATGGCAAGATTTAAGCCCTTTAAAGTTATTCTCGTACTGGGGTCTTTGGCTGGTCAGTTTCACCTCATATTAAGAGATAACCTTGAGTTCTAAGGCCTAAAGGTTTGCTCCACTTTCAGATTTATACAGTATTTATGTTTTATCAGCGTCCCATTGGGGTGTCCATAGTCCCCGTCCTCTTTGTCCCTCATGTCTAACAATCTCATGTGACGTTTTAACAATCTCCTGTGGCATGACCCGCTTTCTCTACACCCTGAGCTCCGGAATCAGCACACCTCGAAATACTTCAGCAAGTAGATAAAGTTCCTAGTTCCTGCAAATTATTATTACACTATTTCTTAAGGTAAAAAACTGAGAGCAAGAAGGATATTTTATAATATTTACATGGATTTTTATGGTTACTGCCTTCAATACCATCCTCCTTTATCTTGTGGAAAAAAAATCCTCAACATGTCAGCATCATCAACTGTTGAATTTTTTAGGAACACATGTTCGGTATCTGCTTAAAAATCCCATCATGGGACGTGCAGGCAGTGGCTTTGCTCTAAATTTTGCTCTTTTTTTTTCTTCCTTTGCTAATTTTCGGCCTCAACATCAACAGTGCCTTCGATCTGCCGCTCATTAAGGACGAGTCTCTGGTGTCGTGCAACATGACTGATTCTATTTTCATCGTTCACCTTGAAGCTTCGACACCGTCGTGTCACTCACCTCAAGTTGGCCATATGTGCTGCGGAGTGAAACAGCCTCGGCTGAGGTACAGATAGAACGAGACAAAAAGTGCTGGTTAAAAAACACGAGTGGTTTAGCTGTTAGAATAACTGAGCTTATGATCAATTTTTCATTTTCCTTATGTCCCAGTTACTGTACTATTAACCATATATATGTATATATATGTGTATATATATGGTTAATAGTATATAGTAGTAATAGTATGAGTTTATTGCAGTAAATGATAGATTATGTACTGAGGTTTTCGGATGTAATGTTTGAAATGTAATTTCTAACAGGATAAATAGCGAAATTCGTGATTTTATTCACCTTACGTTTCCATTTTCCACCGGAAGCCATAGGTTGGCTTCGTAAACATTGCTTTTCTAACATCTTTGGGATTACTTTATGTGCAAAAACAACTGGTGATTTGGGTGTTATTTGGTTTAGGAACTACTGTTCTATTATTAAAAAGTGCATACAGACATTAAGATCAATGTGTATCCGCGGCAGTCACGTCAGGTAAAGAGGAGGTAGAAAAATTGTGACTTTAGCCGGGTTATCATAGGCAGGGTCACATATATATATATATATATATATATATATATATATATATATATATATATATACACATATATATGTTAAACTCTTATATACACACAGTATATACATGTTAAACTCAAGAAACTACAGTGGCAGAACACTTCTCAAGACCAACTCACTGTTTTATTGGTTTTGGGTAATTTTGATATAATGAGCTGCTTTTGGCCTTTCTTTAAGAGAACTACGTTTTTGTACATGATGGCGTTCCATATTAAATATGTGTGTTTACATTGCAAATAATGTGATTAATGCCTTTTTACACAATTACTTCTGTTTTTGTGCAAGGAATTACTCAGAAACAATTTCAAATACCGAGGAATGAATATAATGTCCGGTAAGTTGAAAGTCTTGTGATTGGGACGGCATGTGTGTGGTTTCTGTAAGTTAAAGGGATTCTGAGTTATTAAAACGCTAATTAATAAACAACGCGAAATGTCAGCGTCTGAGTTTTAATAGTAATATTCTCAGAGTTGTGGTCTCGGCTGGTCTCCAAATAAAATACGAGACTTTCAAAAACTGGTCTCCAGACCGGTCTAGAATATTACAACACTACCATGGTCCCTATAATTAAATTCATTAATAAGAGTCAATGCCAGTGTCAATATTAGGCAATAATCTTGGGTCCCAATTTTGTAAACAATTTATTATACATAGTTTAGATAAATGTGTTTAGAGTATGATGAGAAATGCACCAGCTGCAGGAAATATACATATATAATAGTGCCAACATTTAAAGTTTAGCCACATTTAAAAAGTTAAATACGTCCCGAAATTAATTACAGGACTCATGATCCATATTTGCCTCCAACCATTAAGGAGACTGAAAGCCGAGCTGGAAACGATTAAACTTGACTAATGCTCCAACATTCAGTTTTTAAATCGTTCCACACTAAGCTGATTACCAGCAGATTTTATAGACATTAAAGAGCAGATTTCATCTCTTTCTCACCAATTAAAAACTCTCATGTTTAGAGACACAGTTTCGATGGGAGTTCTGCACAGTATTTTCATTATCCACCCTGACGAACTAAAAGAAGCCCTGCTCTGATTTGAAAGCGTCTTCATGCAAATCCGAGATGTATAATTTAAGTCCGGCATAAACAGGACCCTGGATGCTCGGGTTGGGTCAAAGGATTTCTTTGGTCCTTTTTCTGCAGAGCTGTTTTTCAAGAGGAAGACCAAAGCAGCCTTTTTCACTGTGTGTGTGTGTGTTCGTGTTCAAAAATGGGGTTTGGGTAAACACTAAGGACTTTGATTAAGCTTCCGCCTCAAAAGATGGTGTAATCAAACACTTTTTGCGCACACACCCACACACCCCATCATTCTCTTTGTAGCCTGTTTCCATTGACCAGCTTTTAAACATTAAATGCACACCTAAATGTTACTCTAATGATCAGCTAAAAAGGAATTTTCCCTCTTATTTTTCAAACCAAATCTGCATTTTTATTACCCCCGCTGGGATCAGTCAAGTGTCCCCATGACCTCAAAAACCCCCCTCGTCTCCACTATCATCATGGCGGTTTTCGCTCTCTTCAAAGTTCCCCTTGACGCACGCAAAACACCCCGCACCAAATATATTTGCCGTCTTCAGCTCCCCCGATGATCTCGTGGCTGGATATTGACAGCTCAATTTGACTTTGTTTTCTCTCCAGCTACGTGAGGTGACACACATATACACAAGCTTGCACATCTCACACACACACACACAGTACAACATTCTGTCTCGGCCCGGTCCCCGCTGATGACAAAGCACTTTTGCATCGCATTCATCAAAGGCTAGTCAGCCATCGTCCTCCGCTGGTGCAAGCTCGCTATCGCAATTAACATCTCTCAGGCGCTAGCGCACAAGACAAGCTCCCGGTTTTACAATCGCACTCAAATGAGGGATCCTAAGAACTTCCTACAGAGTTGAGTCTTCTTTGTAGACTACGGGATTCGTGTCAGTCGAATCAGTAGCGCGGCACGAACCACAAACATTCATGCGTGAATCTGCTGGTTAACTTCCTCTAGAGTCGGAAACATAGAGTTGAATCTGAATCGCAGGTTAGCACTTGTCACTGTCATGAGTGAATTCGCCAGTTAACTTGTGTACAGTACATCACCTCTCATCAGCTGCATTCGGACGGCTTGTTTACCTAGCTGCGTCTCCCCAGCGGCCGACTGAGTCACTCCCCAGCAGTGTAAGCGGCTAAAGTCCGCAGAGAATGCAGATGAGACGCGAGGAGACCCTCAGCTAATCGGGTTCGACAGGCCGGGGGTCTGCGTCAGAGCGTCGCTCCCGGAGATAGCCAGACAGGTAAATTCACATCTAGCCGCGGAGGAAAGAGAGGATGGAGGGAGACTGTGCTAGTTTTGAGAGAAAAAAATGTATATTCATACATTTTTATTGTACATCAAATTTCCTTCAGACGGAAATGTGTAATTATAAAGTAACGTATTAAGATTGACATTATTTAAATTAACACATTAAATTAAAATTACACGTTGAAAATGCAGTTAGTTATGGGCCTTTATTATTAAACATAAGCAAATAATTTATTTAAAAAATTATTTAATTGATTTCAAAAAGATGGTCATGCCACTTATTTCAATGTAAGTGTCGGCTGTGTAATTTTTTGCAAAAGGTGCAGTTTTGTTAGCAATTAGCTCAGACTGTGCATAATTGTTAGCTACATTTTTCAGTTTTACAGCAAAACGAGACAGGTGGGTGATGAGGAAATGCCCGAGGCTGTGGCAAAATGTCACGTTCAGATGTCCATATATGCTAACCCACTTGCCGCTTCAGCTTTTTGCTTAATGCGGATCTGACATTATGCCTCAGGTTGCTGAGGGAGGGAATAGTAATGCGTCCAAAAATCACACGCTACGCCCGCTAAAGTGCCCTTGAACTGCTGAATGTTGACTCCAGGTTACAAACTCTTCTGAATCTTTGTTACAGTGTTTCAGAGCAAGACATTTTTAGTTGCTAGGTTTCTAGCTAGCGTTGCATTGTTTACACCAGCGTTTCTCAATCCCAGTCCTCATGGACCACCGCTCTGCACAGATTTAACATTCCCAACCCACAGCACAGCTGAGGCTACTGATTAGCTAATTAGCAATGTAGGACCAGCGTGCAAAACTGCAGGAAATACCGAATATGTACAGAGCGGTGGGCCGCGAGGATTAGGATTGGTAAACGCTGGTTTACATTGCATTGTAACATCAACTTATGATGACAACTTTAATCTTCGTCTGTTCACTATCAAGTGAAAGTACTGATTCAGCTTGTCTACTCACCGCCAGGCTCTAAAATGTACTAAAAGTACAAAAGTATCAATTTCAAAGTACTTGTCTACTCAAATACAGTAATATTCAAATATTCATATGCAAATACGGCCGAGTCCGAGACAAGACCGAGATTTCCAAAAACTGGTCTCAAGAACCCCAACACTAGTACTGACAACTTGTACTTGACGATAATTTCCTTGTTCCCCCAGTCAGCTTTAGAACTAAAGCGGCCTTTCGCATGAGAACCGGAATGTCTTCAAGAACCTAAAAGAAATTGTTTCTTTCAACTCAAGCACTGGAGAATCTTGGATGAACATCAACCCGGTCACAACCCTCGACTCTTTCATTAAAACCACCTACCTCGTAGTTACAGATTGTTGGCTTCCAGTTAGAAAATACTCCTGTCTTTTTTTCCACAAGGACTTTTTGATCTTGGTTTGATAAAGTCTAGACTTGTTGACCGTTCCCAACCTAAGAGAGCCCATTACTGGGAAGAGAGTAGATCGGGCGTCGGAGGAATTCGTAACCCTTGACTTCGCAATCTTGCAGAAGTGTTTTCCAGAGTCAGAGGGCAAATCCGGTCCTCGTACGGAAACATCGGCAGTCTTTTCTTCACTGTACTCTATCTCCTCGGTCTGTGGGAGAAAACTACAGAGAAACGAGATGTTTTTAGAGCTGAGGCAATTCTAAAATATTTTATAATACGATTGAGGAGTCTTGACATGATTGCTTTGTGTGTGTTGCAAAGCTGACTGTCCAAACATTATGTCGAGCGCAAGCAGAGAAAAATAAAGCCACATGAATACATAAAGCTGCATTGTTCATTGCCATCATTGTACATGATGACCGCCTCGATCCTAAACACATCATACAACAAATATAGCTGTAAAGAACGCTGTGTAAGTTAACTCAACTCAATGGAAGTGAATTTGGTGGAGCTGAGCTTCTTTCTGCACCGCAATCACCATATTGTTTCCCGTCAAGTTGCCGCCTGCTTTTAGTGTCTCTCTCTCTCTCTCTCGCTCTCTTTATCGTGTCTGTCATGTTGTGCGTCATGTGCAAAGACCAACACACCAATAGGATTGTCTTTTCTGTGCGTATTTACTACGTTTTTAAGCCTCAGGTAAAAGGCATGGCAAAATGGCCAAATAAATGTCAGTCTAAATGCCAAAACCAAACCAATGAAATGTTCTTGGCCGGACATTTATAAGATTGTTGATTGATAACGAAACGGAACGATTACTCTTCATGCTTGGACCCCTAAATATTTGTGACTGAGGCCCAACAAGCCTCCACCTAAACAGTCCCAGGTCAACTGAGGTCCAGCGGTCAGAAACTGACCAGCGATGAACTCTGCACTTCCTCATTGCATTTCTCTGTTCCACTCCACCTGATTCAACTCATTGGCTAATTAGCAAGTCCTTCATGAGGTTAACGAGGACATTTTTACAAATATGAGAAAACATTTCTTTTCCTTCCCACCCAGCCCTCTCTCTCTCTCTCTCTCTCTCTCTCTCTCAGTAAAGCACCTCCAGTCCTGTGGCAGACTGCTAATGATCTCATTAATATTCCTGCAGCCTATAACACTCCCAATGCTCCGATTTGGAGATCTGAGTTTTAGATGCTACACTGCAAAACCGCAGTCGCATTCGCAACAACGTAGTCGCATCTTTTCTCGACGGCTTGCTCCGACCGACACAAAGGCTGGCCGGCTTTGTAAAAGTCTTGTCGCCTCGACTGAAGATTCTGCCGTTCAAGCGCTCCACGACGCCCAGGTGGTTAACGGGCCTGTGGCAAAACATCTGCAGGAGACGCAAAAAGCAAACGGCGGCGGATGAAGCAGACGTCTCATTAGGGGAGCTGTTGAGTTTTCTGTTTAGTGCCAATAACTGGTCACAAGACGGATTCTTCCAGAACGCAACAGTACACCAGTTGCTGCCAACTAAAAGGGATTAGAACGTCCAGATTTCCATTGAAGTAATATCATCGTGACTGTTAAAGCATGATAAGAGATGCACGGACTCCATAAAATATAACCATCAAAGCGATGCACAGATGATTAGACAGAAACAATCAGCTCACATCTTATTTTTAGGGCTAACTGTGAAGTTTGAAACTTCATCATAGCCTATGCGTCAAAAAAGAGACCTCTGTACGTTCTGCCACAAAAGTATCTGCCCATGCTTATTGAGAGTGTCCAGACTCTTTGAACGGAGTAAAAGAGTCTGGTCCACCAGGCTAGCATTTGCCTAAATCACAGCCCAAAGTCCAGAGTTTCCTTTTTTAAAATGACAGTGTGCTGCCACCCGTGAAACATAATGAGGAAAATGGCCAAATTTGGATTTTTCTCTTGTTAAAATAATGCATATTATCATCATGTTTCATCCCAGACGACCCAACATCTCACACTCTTATATAAACCCACCATTTACCTCAAAACTAAAATAAAGTGTTTAATTACCTTTTAATGTTGTGAAGTTTGAGCATGGGTCGCAACACAAAAGCATATCAAACTTCACAGAGATTCAGAAAACTAGCAAGACACAAACACAACCTTACACAAAGACAAGCCGGCTAATCACACCACAAACAAGACACAGGTGAAACAAATTAACCAAGCAGCTTAGATTTCACACACAGCCAAAGCAAACGAGCCCTCCAGAGGCCAGGAAGAGTAAATATACGAAGGAAGTTGGAGGCAAAACCAGGGGTGTGTTACCCAAAAGCATAGTTGCTAACAATGTTAGCAGCTAACATAGAGTACATTAGCAACTAACATAGAGTACATTAGCAACTA